>CAJQZN010043766.1:0-20764 GCA_907164685.1 Colias eurytheme | reverse complement strand
AGGAGTATGCAGACTAACATTGTGACACGAGAATTTTATATATAAGAAGAAGATGATTTTTAGAATTCGACGGGTATTTGTTTTAATTGTTAGTTGGTTTAATGCTTTATGTTCGCAAAGTTGTTATCCACTTAGTTACCTATCTACCTCCGAAATCCGATGGTTATTTTGGTTAACCCATTGAGCCCCGAACGACCCGATCGGGCCACGACACAATAGATTTTCTATTGTGTCTGTGATTCCTGGGCCTGAGTTATTTAAGCAGCGTATGCCTCTTGTCTAGGCCCTCAGGGCACATTGTTGAACCATGGTTAAACCGGTCGCGGTCGTATGATTTAAATTGTAATTAGTGTATAGTATAGTATTTTACGCATAATATTGCATAGAGTGAAAAATTTGATTGGTAAACATTACAATAATTTTTGATGCTTATATCTATCCGTTTTGCTTTTACTAAACAATTTTTATATGCATATTGATGAACAGGCATTTAAAACTTGCCGCATTAATTTATGTACGTACGCACACTTTACGCAGTTTTTAGGCGGTACCACAGGCGGTACCTACTCGCGTTCATGCTAATGTTTAGATTATTCATTTGATTTTTCGATGTAATGGATAATATAAAGTTTTGTTTGCGTGTTTTGTGTTAACAAAATAATGTTAAAATCAATACTTACGTCACGCAACCCTAATTAAACACCACCATATATTTAGGTATAATATGCATTAAGGGTTCTGCACCATTCCTATAACTATTACATCTATACTAATATTATAAAGCTGAAGAGTTTGTTTGTTTGTTTGTTTGTTTGTTTGTTTGTTTGAACGCACTAATCTCGGGAACTACTGGTCCGATTTGAAAAATTCTTTCGGTGTTAGATAGCCCATTTATCGAGGAAGGTTATAGGCTATATTTCATCACGCTACGGGAAACAGGAGTGGAGCCACGGGGGTGAAACCGCGCGGAGCAGCTAGTAATACATATAATCAATAAATAATTGAGACAAGAATTATAATAAAAATTTCAAATATGTTCAAGCCACAGCTAATTAGGAGGTATTATTGTATACTAGCTGCGTCCCGCGGTTTCACCCGCGTAATTGAGTTTTTCCTTTTCAATCCTGTAAATAAGATTGTGGAACTCCCTACCAACCGCAATAAAGCAAGCGCAAACTTTGAATAGTTTTAAAGCTGCAATTAAAAAATATTATATGTCCTCATAGTCATTCTGTATCTGTTCTGTTTTACCTATTTCTCTAGGTACTTGAAATTTAATAGAACCTCTTCTGCACGTTTTCTTTCTTTCTTATGTTATACACGTAATTTTATACCTTACCTATCTTAATACATATAAATCTCGTGTCACAATGTTTGTCCTCAATGGACTCCTAAACCACTTAACCGATAAAAATAAAATTCGCACACCATGTGCAGTTCGATCCAACTTGAGGGAAAGGATAGGTTTTATCCCGGAAATCCCACGGGAAAGGGAACTATGCGGGGTTTTCTCTGAAAACGCGGGCGAAGCCGCGGGCGGAAAGCTAGTGTTTATATATATAAAACTCAAAGGTGACTGATATAGTGATCTATCAACGCACAGCCCAAACCACTGGACGTATCGGGCTGAAATTTGGCATACAGGTAAGGACGTAGGCATCCGCTAAGAAAGGATTTCCCGGAATTCTTGCGGGAACGGGGAAAAACGGTACAAAGTCGTGGGCGGAAGCTAGTCTATTATATTTATGTGTATTCACTCCTTGTCTATGCACTATCTACCTTTTTCAATCTTTTCATTTTCCTATATCCCAAGGTTTCTTGGAAGAAATCGCTTCAAAGCGATAAGGCCGCCAATTTATACGGTGAAGATTCCTTTTGTAAGATATTGTACATATTTTATATCTGTGCATTGTATAATAAAGTGTTTTTATTTAAGTAGATATTATTAAATATGAATTATGTATACGTAGGTACCTACGTCCTTAACTACCATTGATATATCTAATTCTATTGACTTTTCCCTTTGCTACTATTGTTTCATGTTCGTGAGAAGGAGTACGTTGTACGTAGAAGAAGCGTAGTTCATTCCCCTCAATATCTTTTTGTTATACCATGTCTTCTAAAGTTAGCATCGCAAGACCATTTGCAGAGGTCTTACGGTTCCGCACTACTACAGACATATAATCTACTAGCGGTCCGCCCCGGCAGTGGTACATGTTTATGTTTTCTCTCCATATGAACCATCCTCGTACTTCAAGGAATATTATAAAAAAAGAATTATCGAAATCGGTCCACCCGTTCACGCGTGATGCCGTGACCAAGGAAAACGAGTTTCATTTTTGTATATAAAGAAAACTCCTAAAATGAAAGTTTCAAACAAAAATACGTAGAGGGAGTAGGTATATACATATCTCTTTCTACACAAAAATATTCCTAATTACTTCAATAAATGATTTTTATTTTTATTTTTTTACTTCACCGAACCCTAAATACTGTTGATCTCGCAATTATATAATCGATTATTTTAGTTGGTATGGTATTGGTATCTATGTAAATAGATACCAATGCCCATAGAAAAAAGACGCTCGTTTTTAGAGCCTCATTCTAACCATTAATTATATTTCGTGAAACATTAAAATATTTTTTCAGCAAAATGGCATTTGTATATAGTTGTTGCTTTTACTTTTCTCTTCGTTTAGGGGGTATAATAATAGCAATTTTTTCAATTGTTAGTTATTTATATAGTTAACTATATGTAGTTAGTTAGTTTATTTGGATAATACAAGTATTATAATATTTAAAATTTGTCATGGTTACCCATTTTTTTCAAGATTCAAGCTGTTGTGGATATAGCAGTTTTATGTCTTGCTGCCGAGAATATTGATAAAATAAAACAATTTTTAGTTCCGTGGATTGATGATGTTAGTCTAACGTATGTTACCGATTTAATCTCATACTTTTTGGAAGGTTGGTGCTGTTAAACACGCTCTTTGAATTTGACTTTTTGTGGCCTCACACAGTGTTTTTGGTTCAATTTTTTTTACTATAATATAATCAATAAATCGTTTTTTTAACCCATTGCACACTAGATTCATTTCATTAGTTCATAAATCCATTCTTGCTTAGATGATGATTTATTCTAAGGCTGCGAAAAGCGAAAAGCTTAGGCGCGTACATTGAGTTACTATGTGCTAGGTGTAATAATAAGTCAATCAGTTATAGGACCGTAATAATTAATTTTAAGACACCATATGATGTGGCGTGACATCACTGATCACCAGCATATTATCTCTAATATGTATTTCAATTCTATTAATTTAGACATATTTTAAGCCTTCAGGAACTTCCTCATTCGTAAATGAAATAATAACGCGGTTTTTTGGTTCATAATCTAGATGATATGAGTCTAGAATACCATACTAATATTATTTCATTGTTGTGTTACAGATCCTGATAAATACATTAGTTATGTTATAACTACACTTTCCTTTTATATTTTAGGAAGTGTTTTTTATATTTACGGGGCATATAAGGTAAGTATGTGTATTGCAATGATCACATTTAATCTTATTCATTTGAAAATTCGTTTACGTACATATGTACATTATCGTCTATTATTAACAGACTAATGGACTGGTTTAATCCTTGAACATAAGTTAAGTTATGTAGACCACAACTTGTACCGTATCTGACTACAATTACTTACTTACCTATTTTTTCAGTTTATTAATATTTTGATGTTCCCTTTTATTTTGCTGGAATTTCTACGATTATTTGTATTGACATTCTTTATGATAACTGGACTATTGGTACTTAAGCAGAATACAATGGACCTTGGTCTTCTTATTGGAATAAGCGTAATTGTAGGATTCACTTTAGGTAAGTTTTCAACCAGTCAATGAAAGAGGTTCTCATTATTTTTGGGTCTGTTACCTCATGGTTACCTCAGAACTGATATTTTTTTTTAAGTTTTTATTGTTTTTTATTAAAATTTAGCTGTTATGAACTTAAATTACCTATATATTTATTAATCCATTTTTTTCAGTGGGAATGTTTTATCTGTGGGTTTGTTTGGCAAATCTTCCTATTTTGATAAATGAAATGAAAGAAGATAAACAAATAGCTTTAATTGAAAAATTGGAGAAAATTATTGAAAAGAGCAATTTAAGATATTCGACTGATTGGACGGATCAACCAGTTGGAGACGGACGCTTTAAATTACAGAACCAGAAAGAAATATTCTTCGTGTCTAGGAATAAAATAGTGGATAGACCACCGCAATATAATTTTAATACAGCCAAATAATGATTATTTTATGTCGGTGTTATTTTAATATTTCTCTTTATTAAACTTAATAAAGCCTACAATATATTATGTATTTTTCAATATAGACCTCAACAAATTCTATCATTGTTTTCTCTCCTCGCTCAATTTTGTTCTCTCGCTTCAGGTATATACTGTAAATTACCAAAATTTTCGCGGGTTTTTTTTTTATTGTAGAAAGGAATAAAGGAAAGCGCTTGACCACAATCTCGCCTGATTGAAAGCTAAGATGTGGTCTAAGATGGTACGCGCGTTTTCTATTAAGGTACTTAAAATAATTTTGTAGATAGGCCGTAGGCTTTATACCAGATTAATATTTAGTTACTAGTTACTTACCTTGTACTTACATATTTTGGTAAGCCGCAAATAATGCCTTATTCATTAAGAGTATCGTTCACTCTATTTTTAAATTTAATACAATGAAAGAGAGTTAATTCTTAAACTACAAAAAACCATACATTTTTTGCATTACTAGAAATTAATATAAAAGTATGGAAAGTGAAAAAACGTGGAAAAAACTCATTTTAAACTATCATTTTAAAAAATTTCAGCTTACAGACAAACATGTACAAACTCTACATTTAAGTTAATGGGAATCTCGCGGGAACGGGAACTATGCGAGTTTTTCATCGACTAGCTGCTGGCGGAAAGCTAGTTTTGTTATTAATTATAATTATTATAATGTAGTTTAGTGTGGTCATTTGCCCGGGTATAGTCTTCATGTGGTTTTCACTTGGTTTTCATTGGGTTTTCGTTGGTTTTTCGAATATGGGCTTTGACAGTTTGACACCACTGACAACAGAAGACATGTACCATGTACATAATTTGACACTGACATTGACAGACATCAAATTGTTTATTTTCTATGTGAGTGGGTAGAAGATGTGTTTAATATTTTTCAGAATATTGTAAACATAAATAATATTATAATAATTTAGGATTTAAACGGTGAAAGAATATATTCACTAAACTATTCAAGATTACGTACATACTCTTTATTGGAGAATTAGCATTTCTTGTCCCTGATAAACCACCATGCCTACTTATTATCCCTGGTTGGTAAAGGAAATTTTAATTTTTTTATTAAAATAACATATAAAAACCATTTTTATTACTTACAATAATTAATAGGTGCAAATATTTAACTTCAGTAATTTCTTTCTTTGTAGGACTTCCGCAAAAAAACAAAAGCTTAAAGATTATGAATATCCCAGCTTAGAAGTATCCACACACCCTTTGAAAATGGATATCGTAAAAACTGTAAGTATCAGACAGTAAACATCTTACTTATAAGATTTGCTTAGCAAGACAAAAAACTAAATACTTATTGTAATCTACACTAATTGTATTGTGATCAAACTGAATTTAATATTATTGTCTGCCTAAAAATGTTATTCAACCACCCATTCATTCTAAAATTGGGGTTTGGATCGGTATATCTTTAAAATACATAATATATATTCATGTGAATCTTAGTTAAAAGGACACATCATTTCCTTTGCAATATATCTACATCAAACCAATGCACATTTATATTTATTAAAATTTGAGGTACATACATAATACATATGAACAGAGATATTGCCACAAGTATGGAAGGTAGCATAGTAAACGAATATAATGGGCAGTGCCATTCCATTGTTACTGGCTACTGCTACTGCACTATTCTTTAAAATATTATATTTCTTACACTTACAGTATAGTTTTAGTTAAATATGTTTACAAATTTTTCTCCAGATGCCCAGTTCGAAAAAATCTTTTATAGAAAGTCTTCAAAAATGGAGTTCACCATTTGAAGAATTGGATCCACTAAAACGTTTTGAACGGATGGATAATGAAGAGGTTTGTTGGTTTTGATTAGTTTCTAGTCAAACGTCACCCTGCAATAATTATACATACTATTGATGTATAATTCTTTATATGCAATTGCTTCATCTGTAGTTTTACATCTTTATTTGTATTTATAGAGATATTTGTTCAAGCAATCTTTAACCCATTGACCACCGAGCGGCCCGATCGGGCCGAGACACAATAGATTTTCTATTGTGTCTGTGATCCGAGGACTGACGGATTAATTTGTGTCTTAGGAATCTTTACCTGTAGAATTAAACACTGATACATCTACAAATTATTCAAAAGCATGGAGTATGAAACGTACATTTATATTAAACAAATATACCACAGGAGAAAAGCTTACAATTGTCAGCAGCTTTCTACCAGGTGGAGAGAAAAGTATGTATAAAATTGAACATATTAATAACTAATTTTTATGTTGAATGTAGCATCTTATTAATCTTTATTCTTTTTCGTTTTTTTTTTTTTTTTTTTTTGTTTTAAGTTAGTACTTTTTCAGCTTTGATAAGGCAGGTTTCTAATTTGAATGAAAAAGTGAAACATAGATTAGAGCAACTTGATGATTTCGATGAGGGTTCAGTTCGAAAAACCATGGGTTTAAGTCAGCAAGAGTTTATTACTAAAGTCCACATGTTAGATGATGAAATAAAAAAGGTATATCACTGAAATTTAAACATAATGAGAAATTTAATTAAATGCTTTTTTTCCTTCAAATTAAGATGTTTTCTTTCAGGCTTGGGATTCAGAGCAAAGAGTTAAAGCATTCAAAATTGCAATTCAGTGCTCAAAATTACTTTCTGATGTAACTGTGATGCAATTCTATCCCAGCAAATTCGTTTTAATAAGTGATGTATTGGACAATTTTGGCTCATTAGTATATGATCGTTTGAAAAAAAAAAGTTTTGGGTGAGTGAAATTTTTGTGGTTAATTTATGTATTTATTCTAAATCTTGTTGTTACAGTTGTTATATAAAATTAGACAGATCATAATCTATATTTCTTTACTTCACAGAAATTTAGATGTAAAATTTATGGACATAGATTCCAATACGGTTCCTGAAATAGCAAAGGAGACATGTCAAAATTGGCTGTTTAAGATGGCGTCGATAAGAGAACTCTTGCCTCGTTTATATATGGAAATGGCGTTGTTACAATGCTACGTATTTATTTCCAAGGATGAAATAAAAGCAACTATTACTCGATTAACTAAAATGATACGGGGAATGGGTAACCCACTAGTTGCTATATATATACGGGTCTATTTATGCAATATAGCTTCAAAATTATTGGGCAAAGATTGTGAGCAATATTTTCATGAAAACTTAAAAGAATTTATTGATGAATATCAGCAGGTAATCTATATATTATTATTAATTCCCTAGATACAACATAACTACATAGTATAGTATATATTAATATAATATAATTCATTTATAACTTGCTAATGGATTTCTTTTAGATTTTTCACAGTTCAATGCTGAAAAAGTATGGCACACAACTATTGACTGCAGATCAATATTTGAACTTGTATGTGCCTGCAGTGGATTGGTTGCTTTTGGGTTCCCTAAACCAAACTACTAATAAACAAGCTCTTTTGGATGATCTATTGCAGAAGTGTGATCAAATTGAAAATAGGTAACCACTGCTTGAATTGAAAAAAAAACTTAGCTTATTTTCATCTTTCTCAATACAATTATTATTTTACAGTGAACTTCTGCTGTGCTGTATCACATCAGCTTTTGATTCAACTAGTATCATTAATAAATCTACAACAATTCTAGACCTAATTCGTAAAAATGTTGACGGAATGGGTAAGGGAAGATCTAGATTGTAAAATTTCGTAATAGGTATTTTTTTTTTAATGAATGACGAATTTATTACAATGTTTATATTGCAGTGATGTCACATCAAATACTAGCGTCTCTCGGGGAGCATTTGTGTCACGCGGAAAGTTATCGCCAATTGTCTTCGGAGGTGTTGAGCCAGAACTGGTGGAAACTAGCCAGTAGCATGAAGGGCACGGCTAACTTCCTGCAAGTGTTGGAACCGTGGATACAATTTGCATGTTTACAGTTGTCTGTAAGTCACATTATTATGTATAACTTTTTGAGTGGTTACTTGGATTTTCTGGCTTTTTTCATAGATATTCTAATTCGCAACTAAAATACATATTGTGGCTCTAGGCGACTAGAGGAGGAATGTGTGACTTATAAAATATGTATTTCCTTGGTATTTTCAATATTATTCGTATGATGTAGGAGGCAAATTGTTGAACAGACAACAAACGTCTTTGAAAAAAACGTTAAATTTAGTAGCGAAATTACACTAGGTGGTGATATAGGATATAAAATAAGCGTTGTATTTATTATACTATAAGTACTGTTTTATTGCTATCTTGCAGACACAACATATAAACATTATATTGCGGGGAACAATTCGCTATATGATCAAATGCGGGCAGCCGGCGGACGACTACTCCGTACAGATTCAAGCAGTAGTCAAAAGAATGCTAAGACACATTCCAGATGTTGAAGAACTCTTCTTGATGGTAATCAAATACTTATACTAAGGCCGCGTTTCCATCTGCAAGAAAACTTCCGCAAGAAATGTCTACTTACAGGTGGAAACCCTTGCAAGCTGCTGTCAGACAGACTGACTGTCGGACATTTCTTGCGGAAGTTTTCTTGCAGATGGAAACGCGGCCTAATTAAAAATAATTTGGAAAATCCAAAAGTGCACGCCTCATAATTTTTTTTTAATAAATATTTATTAATTATTATTTTTGTTTATTTAATAACAATTAAACCACATCGAATCAGACCCTGAAAAATGAAAGGGTTCTATTCCTGAGCATACTCAAGCGTAAGAGAAAAAAAAAGACTCGATTAGTAAAGTATTTCGGTCGCTATCGTGTTAACAAGAAAAAGGATCCGCACATACAGACACACGGACGTCCAAGACAGAACTTTTTTAAACTGTTTTTTAACTAGTTTAAATAACAAAAATGACATCAAAAATATCATGAACGTTAAAAATAGTGTTTTTTCTTAATATGTGTGTGTGTATGTATTATCTTACAAGTGCAATGTATGATACATAAAGACATTTTAAGTTTGAAAAATCAGATGTTTTGCGCGAAGTGACAGTAGTACCCACCTCAACGCTTCGCTTATGAGGCGTGCAATATAAAACTATACTTACTATACTTGAAAAAAGTAACTGTTAAGAAAACAAATTACAAAGGACATCATCTTGATTACATATGTTTAAATATTATTTATTAACATACTAAACATAAATATACCCATACATATACTTTTTCAATTTTTTGCCTTGATAATAAAGACAAATATTTTATTAACATAACTACCTATATTCGTACTTATTCTGGTTGGCAAAATTAAGAAAATATTTTAAATGCAGGATGCGTTCATGCCCCTTGTCGAGTTGGTTCAAACTTCAAGTGCTCGAACGATGATGGCGAAGACGGTGCTATCGATATTTTTCGATAGATATAAATCGGTGCAAATAGATGACCCTATTGTAATATCGAGTTTGATGCGTCTCAGCCGAATTCTACACGACTCCATCAAGTATGTATTTTAATAATAAGTTATATACATGACATTGATATTAATTAATATTAATTACATATTATAATAGAGTATGAGCAATTTTGATTATTGAGAAGGTCCAATCTTTTTTTAAGAGTAAATTTAAGCGAAAACAAGGCAGTTATTCATTAACAAGCTATTATTACTTACTTAAAATCCGTTAAGATCTCTAATATCTAAATTATAATACTCGCGTAAAATGAAACAAGAAAATACTATTAATACTTTTATTAATTTCAAATTGAAATTTGTACAAGTCATTGTACAATAAAATGTATCTTCTAGTGCAGTGAGTGTAGAAGACGAGAGTAAGGCGTGTGCAGAATTGATAAATAAATTCATCCAAGCGTCGCACCACGACGATCTGGAGCAACAGCTGAACTTCTACGTGGAGTGCAGAGCTGCGTTCATCAAACTCGACACTGTTCTTGTGGCACTTGTACATGTGAGTATTTTAATCTGTGTCAAATGTCATTTTAAATCATAGAATAGATTATACTATTGACTAGACTGTACACTAAAAATATTTGTTTTGATAAAATATGTTCTATTACTATATACTTAAGGTTGTTTTTTCCTTATAAGCGGACGCTAACCAAAAAGTGTTCGAGCAAGAGGTTTCTCAAAAGGAAATGGTCCTTGTCTAACGTTTTGACAACTCAACCAATCATTGATGTTTGTTGAAATGGTAGTTAGAGTGACCATGAATTTTGAATGACTTTGCACGATCTCACAAATATGTGCATATACGTATTTGCAAAAAATTACAACGAAAAAATAAAATTTTTGACGTTAGTCATTTCGCAAAACTCTATATATTGCGTTCTTTACGACCTTTTCATACGCATAGAGAGGGAAATTCAAATACATAGAGTAGAATATTTTTAATAACCCATCTTACCGGAATGGAAAAATACAAGTTTGATCAAGGTTCTCGTTATAAATGTATTCTTCCATTAATGTATTGTATGTCGCGATGAACATGACATATACACATGGTGCATACACGTTACACAGTACACACATGTTTTTCAAATAATAATTAGTGAAAAAATCATTGATGTACAATAAATAAGTAACTAAACTCACAATCATGCTAAATAATTGACCCGAGCAAATTTCTGATCGACTGCTAAATTCTGCTCGTCTTTGGGCAGACTTCTAATGTGCACTAAGGCGCTAATTTTAATGCATACAACGTCGCTCGGACATTGTTGACAATATTTTAAAAGACGATTGTGAGTCACGTCGTTTTTTGTACATCACTTCAATTCTGATTGTAAAATAAAAACATGCGTATACTGTATAAACTTTTTATTTTTACCTTTATCAAGTACAATGTATTAAGGGAAGGGACTGGCTTTCTTAACACATTACACAGGCTATGCCTAGCAAGAGAGCCAGAGCCTCATAACCAATATTGAAAGAAAGAAAGATCATTTATTTGACTCTACAAAATTGAAATAACACACAATACAATTAGAATATGACAATACAATTCAAACACAGTAAAATTAAAATATATATAACTAAATTAAAAGATATAAAATTAAGAAGTGGAGCCAAAATGGTAGCCACTCAGTATAAATTGCAACGTAGCTGTTGCAACACTGATTTTGAGTGGCCCGTCTTTGAAGCGATATTGTACATCCAAAAGGTGACATAAAGATTTATTTTATTTATTAATAATAATAAACGTGAATGGTAAAAATAAATAATGTGATAAGGCGGTGAACACGCTGTCGACGCGCGCGCACGTTACGCGCGGTCGCTGGCTGCAGCGCGCGTGCGCCGCGTACTGCTTCATCACGGTGCCGTCGCTGCACTGCGCGCTCGCCAAGTCCTCGCTCTACCTGCTCTCGGGGCAGGTGGCGCTGCTCAACAACTGCATCGGACAGGGTTGGTGCGCTACCCGTACATTGTTTATTATACACAATATTATGTACCTATTTACTGTATTTACTATCTGTATAATTAACTGTGTACGAGTATTGGAAATTGTCTATGGGATCCCTCCCAAGTACTTAAAATAATTATAATTATTATAAAGCTGAAAGGAAACATTCCTTTATTTTTAAAAAATCAATAGAACTGCATTTACTTAAACATTTTCGAAAATTCACTTGCAGAACAAACTAACCGAAAGCATCAATTTTAAAGTAAAAAGACTAAACAGAAATATGTAGTTACATATTATGTATATGTATAATTTGGTTCTCATTTCTATATGCTTTTTAATAATAGTACGTAATACTTTCTTTTAGCTGAAGCTAATTTAAAAGCCCTGGTTGGTTTAATACCGGACATACCGCAATACATCCAAGAGGACGGTCAGAAGAAACCCACCCATGACCGAGTTTTGGGATTAATAAGTAATTTCCTATCAACGCTCTTAGTACTGCCAGTAAGTACTAAATATTGTAACTGTTGTTTTAACTGGACGAGATCTGTATTCATTAAATGAATATGGTGCTATGTTAATTGTTACTAAAATAGAAAGGTATAATACCTTAATAATATTTTTCAGGACAACGTGGACAGTAATAGCAAAGCGTATATTTTGAGCGGGTTCATAAAAACTATGGAGAAAATACAATGGCGGAAAACAGACGCGTTATATTACACGACGCTCCTGCGTGTTTTAGACTTGCTTAGTGAAATGACGCAGGAGCAGTATGCGTACCACATAGATTCAGGTTCATATTATTTATATGCCTATAAAATTAACTACCTATGAATTCGTATTTTTTTTTCTTAATTATGATAGGTGTTTACGATGTTTTTTAAAATTCATACATTTAGAACTTCACATTACGAATTATTATTGATCTTACGAGTAGCATTGTGGTCATGATCAATTAAATAAAGAATAAACCGAATTGTTAAATTTAAAGACCATAAGGGCGACGGCACACGATGCGTTGCGGCGGCGGTGTGGCGCCGGAGCGGTGTCGCTGCGTCGTCTTACATAGAAATATCTGTGGCATGTCACACGATGCGTTCCGGCGCCGCACCGGACTTGCAACCACCAAGACGAGGCGGGGAGAGGTGAATGCGGTGCGACGTCGGAGCGGCACCGCTCAGTTGTTTTGCATCACAAGGAAGGACACGCTGTGCAACCCTGCTACGACGCCGCTGCGACAGAACAACGTTACGGCGCCGCACCGCTCGTGTGCCCCCGCTCTTAGGTCATCACTTATAAAAGTGCAAAATTTTTCTCTCCGAATAAACGTCAGAACAATTTCCTTTTTAGTTATATCAAATGACGAGCTGTATGGTTCGGACGAAGAATTCATTAAATATCTAGACAATCATGCGACAAACATATGCCAAGAGTTACTTGTCGTATTGAAAGCGCTCGCGGACGCGAAGGAAACGAAGAAACAGTACAATTTGGCGCTCGAATTGTTTTGGAGGATCGTGAGACGAGCGGACTTGGCGCAGCCGGCCATGTCAGGCTTGGCGTCTAACCTGTGGATGTTGTCGCAGAAGTTGCAAGATTCCAATACTAAGTATTCGGTCAGTTCTATTTGCGTAACTTGCCCCCAAAATACTATCTTTTGCACACGGCTTGGCTCAAACTTATTTTTGTAGACGAACATTATATTTCACTTCCCGGAATCGTCCGTTATAAATCTTGCGTGCGATTAATAACTACGTTCTGTGTAAATTGGGAAAAACTAAAGATGCTAATTTTATCGAAACCATTATAGTCATTGTAGAGACAATGACACAACAAAGAAAGAATGTATCGTCACCTTGATTTAAATTTAACAAATTTGAGTTAAAATTTAATTGTAGCGTCACTGATGTCAATTTGCCAAATAAATTAGAATAACAATGTATAACCCCAACACGAGCGATAGAATACTTCGTGAAAAACACACAACACACATATAGGTCAGTGATGATACAAAAATTTATAGCATCCCCTTTGTGTTTCTAAATTTTAACTTAAAATTATTTGTGTTATGTATGCAAATGTCAAATTTTAATAAGTAAATTATTAATATAAATTTATAAAGATTATAGAAAAAATTCGATCACGAGGCGGGACTCGAACCCGCATCCTTTCAAGAATTTTTTCTATTCTTTATAAATTTATATAGCATTTAAATGCATAAAACCAAAAATATCAATTTCAAGTAAATTATTTTTGTTGCAGAAGACAATTCTGTCGGTACTGAAAAATGACCCAGCGGGACAACGGCTCCTGGAAAAGCTAAAAGGATAATTATTTGTGTTTGGCCTGTAAATGTTTCTACTATTGCATTCCATTTATATTTATGACTTTTGTCTCGAATTGCATCCATATTATCATACGCTGTTTTTTTTACTGCGGCAATCTACTATTTAATGTTCAACTTTATAAGAGATCTTGAATATTGTTTTCCAATATAATGGATATATTTGTTATGTGTATTTATTTGTTTTAATATTAAAGTATTAAAATAAAATGTTTTGTATTATTTGTAACACCTTCTGCCTCTTTTACGTATTATCTGTGAAGAATAAGTTTGACCACAAATAATTTTAATTTCTGTAAGAATTGAAAATTTCAAACCCTTTTAATGTATAGTACCTATGTATCAAATTTGAATCTTAGGTAAGCCTAAGATAGCCTCTGCTAAGGCACATTTTAATTTTTGATATGTTTAAGAAGATGTTAGTTACTTTACAAATAAAACAGATATCAAAAGCATGAAGTTCTGTATTGTGCTTTTATAACGAGAAGCTGAGGACCAGTAAATATTACAAAAGAAATAAACCCGTTTCACTCGATTACGACACATCAATCATATTTTTTTAATTAAAATCAAAACCGCCTTCAAATTTTCAGAAACCAAATTTACATGGCAGGGTCAATCAGTCAAAAGTTCTGAGGTAACAAAGCGGTTCAACATATATAGTTACCTAGGTATTGCTCCGACTAGTAATACTACCGTTCGATTAATATAAATGACTAAATATTATATTATATTATATATATTAATAATTAAGTTTTATTAGAAATTTTCGTTTCTTTGAAGCTGGACTTGAAAGAAACGAAAATAGGATGTTAAGCTTGCCTCTTGCCAAAATTAGGATTAGCAATAGGCGAGATAATGTTGAAGAGATGTGTTCCTTAAAATTAATTTGTAAATATATATATTTTTGCAAAATTTGTTTATTATAAAATTTAGAAATTTTCTCATTTTAAAATATAAAGAAATAGATAGGTAACAATTGCATTTTTTTGTGAATTTCAAATACCACATAAATTCCTATTAACTTTTTCTGCGACCATTGCTTCAAAAGTGATAGAGGCCTATTGCAAATATTGACCCCAGCAGTTGATCGGCGGATGGAGTAAGCGGACATTGTCCGAAGAGACACGCTTGAGTGGTGCGCGCGCTCTGTTGCACCGATCTTTCACCTTCGCAATAATAACGCCTATAAAACCTTGTCATTGTAATAATATGACGCTACTTTTATCTCAACTTAATACAGAAATACAACTCCACATAGAGATAAATAAACTTAGAGGGACTCTTTTTGGGTTTAAACCCATTAAAAAATGTTCAAATTAAAATGTCTGGTACGATGTTTTGCTGATAAATTAAAACAGTGTTTACTTTAAATTACATAAATATAGTTTTTATATTGTTATTATTAATCTGTTGCAGTTGATAGTGATTATCGCTTGCGGGGAAGTGCTTTCATATGATGAGCAGCGAAGCGGATTTGTACCAGGACTGGACTTTGAAAATATTTTCAATGACGAAAATTCTGGTTAGTACATAACATTTTTAAATTTTTTAGGCTACTAATTAGCCTGTTTAGAGGTCTTAATTAAAATTATGTATGTAATTTTTAAAATTACAGGAATCATATCTCTTGCATCAAATCCTATCGCCGCAGCAATGCTAAAAGCAGATAAAAGTCAATATCCTAAATTATTTGATACAATAGTCAGTAGCTCTATAGATTCTTTGCAAAGTCAAACAGCTCCCAAGGAGAATATTTTTGATGCACAAAATTTTGGTTTTATCCCTATTGCCAGTCAAAACTTTCCCCATCAAGCTAATCGAAAATCAGAGTCAGAATCACACCAAAGACTAACAAATTCAAATTCACAACAAAACGTTCGCCCTTTAAGATATAATATTCAAACTGTACATGATGCAAATTATAAAGTGTTTAAACCTGAAGAGAATGAGGATGTAGTGGAAATTTTGGAAGCATTAAAAAAGAATCCTACGGTTGCAGCTTATTTTCAGCCATTAGTTAATGCTGAAGTTAGTCATCCTCTACATTACCGTAGAGAAGATGCAGTTGAACAATTTCAAAGTAATCAGAACTACAAGTCAAATCCTTATATTGCAGGACCAGTTCGTATTCGACGCTATACAAGGGGACGAAGCCGAGATAGTGGGAAAAAAAGAAACGACGAAGAGGATGATGATCCTTATGGTTATAGGGCGGAGTATATTTCAATACCAAAAGCTTTTGGAGGAAGCCTGTATAGTAGTCCTTATAAAGAAAAGAAAGATTCTGATGACAAGTATGAGTATCCTTACAAATATGATTCTGGGTATGACCATAAAGAATACGATAGGATAAAGGAACTTTCTGAAAAACAAGCAGCTGAAATCAGACAGAATCCTGGAAATTGTAAGGAAGTCAAAAGGGATGGTATGAAATGTATGACTTGTAAAGATCCAAAAACAGGTGGAAATTATGAATCGTGTTCATATGAAGCTGAGCCGAAAAATAATAAATATGCGTATTCCAAAGAGAGAAAATTTGACAGCAATGATGAACCTGATGACAAAGAGGACTCAAGCGAAAAAGCTGATCAACCAAATAAGGCAGAAAAATATAAAGAATCACAAGAAGAAACGGCCCCACAAAAGTTTGCGAAATTAAAGGATGGTCAGCCAAGCGAGAGCGATAATTCAGGAGAAAAATATAAATCATATTATGTACATACCTCAAACCCTAAACCCAGTGCAGCGTTGCGAGCATCAAGTGAAGAATCTTCTGCTGAGAGTAAAGAAGCGAAACCATATGATTATAAAAAAGCTCTTCCCGGATTTTATACGGACAATGAGCCAAAAAAAGACGTAGAAAATGTTTTAGCAGAATTTAAAAAGAAAGATAGATCGGCATGTAAAAAAGTTCATAAAAATGGTATGACATGCTTTCAATGCCTAGATAAATCTGGTCTAAAGCACGAAGAATGTATGTTTGTTTCTGAATCAGCGCCGAAACAAAGTCATTTAGCCTATCAAGAAGTAAAAGAATTTACTTCAAAACCTACAACTCTTGATAGCGGCAATGAAGGTGCCGAAAGCAAAACTATAACAACAAGTACGCCACCAAAACAGAAATCAGCAGCGTACACAGCTGAACCTAGCAACAACAAAAAAGTAAAACGTAAGAAGGCCTCACAAGCTGCCTTAGTCACCGCTGCTACAAATCCTGTTGCTCAGACGACAGAAGTTAAAAATTTAAATAATAATCAGAAATTAAAAAGGAGCCCTGAAGCTGCGGAAAAAATTGAAAGCGACGGCTCTAAAATCGCCCCTCCTGAAGAATTTGCAGGAGCTGATTCCAAAGGCGCATTTTGGGCAGACACGATGCCACGGTATAGTTCAGCTTTAGGAGTCACTTTACCCGAATACATGCTCTCGAGATCTGAACATGAAAATTCATTTGATGAACTCGTCGCAGGAGCGTAGCTTTGATAGTTTGTTGAGCAACAGAGTTAAATAGAGCATAACGCTTTTACAATAAGTTGTGTTGTGTTACTGATTAAATATAAATATTGTCTGTTACATACAAAATTAAGATAGTAGTTATAAATCTAAATTAGTACTGGCTAATGTTTTTACAAATTTTATTATGTATTTAGCCAATTTGTTTATTTGGTAGATGCCTTGTTAATAAGGTATTCATATCCAATGATTGTTGACTAGTTATAGAAAAAATATTAAGAATAAAAGTTGTTTTTTAAATAATAAAATCTGAAGTTTGTAATTATACCTATACCCTTTTACCTTAGGACTTGAAGCTACATTGTAACTTCTATCGTGATAACAACATTTTTACTCTGATAGATAAAACTTCGCAAAAATAGACATCGATGCTGGTAGTTACCAATTCTTGGTAAGGAAAATAAGCGTTTACGTCTGAAATTTAATGTAACTAATTATTAAAATAATAAATCGATAATAATTTGTATTAATAGGATATCTGGCGGCAATAATTTGTAATAATAGGATATCTAAGCTGTTGAACTTGTTGGCATGAAATCCGGTCAGCGTCCCAGATATCAGTACTGTTGTGGTGATCTTATTTTTACTGGTAATTGTCCAAATTCAACGTCACAAAGACACGACCGGCATCGCGTCGGAGGCTCTCCGAAAGAAAGTAATTAACATCAGTAGTAATTCGTACATGCGTCAATTCACTCTTTTGTTAACTCAAATAAGCGGTGATATTGGAAGCTATTAATACATCAACCAGATTCGTACGTGGAATTGTTTGTTGTATTGAAAGAGGCATTAAGAAAAGTTGTGTGGTGTAATTTAAAATTGAAGACTGAAATTGTGAGTAAATATTGAATTGCATTGTTATATTATGTAAACAATATAAGTAAAAAATGTTTGCGGCATATTTTAGTTTAGCCGGTACCTAGAGACTTCGTAGGATCAAAAACAAAATCCTGTAAGAGCCTAGAGGTTTAAAAAATGAAAAGTTCCACTCGTATTAACACCAGAATATTAATCCTTAATCTATAATGTAATGGTGGTATATATTTTGTATGTAAATTTTATACCTTTACAACGTAGAGCGTGGTAGAGCGTTTTTCTAACGCCGTTAAAAACCACAAGTTAAGAAATTTATAAGTTTCATTCGTATTTTGAGTCTGTAAGAAAACTTTTTATTTTGGATTTTTGTATAATATATACTAAAAATTTGTTTCTTTATATCTATTTTAGATTAATTGAGGTAGGTAGGTACCAACTACTTATTTACTTACAACCCAATTTTAAATTACGCAAATAATTCAGCCTTAGAAATGTTAATAAATAACTTACCTACCTACTTTAGATTCATTTATAATAAGTAGGTATCTAAGTATTGATTGATATTTACGAAATGATCCAATTTAAAATAGTTATAAGAAATCGTTCAAGTGACGATGTCGAAAAATGATTTCTTGTATCTGTGCCAAATATCCAATTCAATTAAATTGCGTAGTTGTTTCTTACAGCATGGCTGTGTTTATTTTTGTACCATCAAGCGTTGGCCTCTCAGTAAAGCCTAGAATGTTTAACAGTGTTCGAACATGTGCATCGTAAATACCGATCGGTATTAAATATATCCGTCTAATCATTCGATGCCAATAAATTAATTAATGGTAATCAATAATTTGAAATAGATCATCTGAAAGGCTTAAAAGGGTTCGAAACTATTTATTAAATTGAGATCACAGCAGTTAGCCCCGGTTTATAAAACGGGGTACTAGTCTGTGGTACTAGTTAAAATAACTCTTTATATTTGACAAACATAAAAATTGTGGGTGGCATAAGGCCGCTTAACCTCTTACCTAAAAATAATCGCATGATGAAATATGGAAAATACGAATTATGCGAATATTATAGTTAATAATTGAAAAATTATTATATTTGAAAATGGACAAAGGATTTTTATGATAAACTATATCTGCGCTTCGTGCTTTCACCCGCGTGGCTCCGTTGCTGTTGGTCTTAGCGTAATGATATAGGTACCATAATATGGCCTTCCTCGATAGATGGGCTATCTAACACCGAAATTTTCAAATCGGACCAGTAGTTCCTGAGATAAGCGCGTTTAAACAAACAAAGTCGTCATCTTTATAATTTCGTCATCATCAAGTAAGTATCAATTAAATAGGTTCAGCAGTTTCAAAGACGTCCTGGAACAACAGGCAAACATAAGAAAAGTTTAAAAAGTTGTTTGATGTCTTGATATCGTCGTTATGAACGACCGAGCGTTTAATGAAACTGATGCAACATGAAACGTTAAACACGCCTAGCGAAATTATTTAGCAAAATACAGGATAATAAATCTTCTATATACAAAGTTCTTTAAATAATATTTCTTGATCACGCTCGCGCTATGCGCAGGCCGTAAATGTTTTTATGATGGATCAGTTGCTTCATCAATAAATGCAATAAAGGGAAAGAATATAATTTATTTTAGTGTGAAATGTAATGGTATAATATTTCTCAATTTAAAACTACTAATATTAAGTACATATTAGTAATATGTATTATAAACGACAAAGTGAATATATATTCTGTATGCTCTTATGGATATATGTTTTTCGCAGAAGAGATGATGCTGGTCAGTGATGTAGCAGCTGTCTCTACCATAATAACACGCGGGTTCGTTTTGTTAGTCTCACACAATATGTTGTTTATTAAAATTTTAAAAAGAAAACATCTGAAAATTGATTATATTACTTCCAACGAAAAATGGTACGCAACCACACAAGGTACTACACGTGTATACAGTATACTACTAGACTACAAGCCCGCATGGGAAAAAAATATGGGTCAAATGAACCACCAGGGGACATATCTAGAACGATAGAAGAACAAAAAATAATAAGATTCATCACTATGCCGTCACTTGTAAGCTGTCCAACTGAGTGCAGATGAGAATTCAAAAGTACAGGTAGACTCGGTAAATTTTGGTCATATATTTTTGTACGGCATTCTTAACCATCGATAGATCCATTAAAAATAATAAGAAACCGCTCAGTGCCGTACAAAAATGGTGGTCCACCAAGTCGGAATTTTTATTTAATTTCCGAGAGTTACCGGGGGTAAATTTGGTCAATTGACCATGTACGGCAACTGTGTCATACTATTGCTATACTGCTTTTAATCCATTATTCCGCAACGCCGTACAAAAATCATGGGGACAAGGGGAAAAAA
>CAJQZN010043765.1:0-20811 GCA_907164685.1 Colias eurytheme | reverse complement strand
CGGCCACTTTATCCGACATTCATTTCATTATAATTATCTCGGCTGCAGTGCTGCTGCTTATAGCCTTGATGTGTGATGACCGAAAGATTGGCTGAAATTTTATAATTTACTGTTTTTCGTGGTAGAATTTATGGAAAACTCATTCCTTTTTTCAAATTAATAGGGTTTTTGATTTTGGTATTAAGTTAAAAAACTAGTCGTGATGGTAAATTGTTTAGTTAATTTCTAAAATGATTGCCTTTTTTGGAGTTCTGCTCTACATCGCATTCCAGACTTAAATATTAAAGATATTTTAATTAATGATTAAAAATATATAAGAACACATAACCAACTTATACCGAGAGCCGAAGGATTCATTATTTTTACCTGTTTACCATTATTTTGTGTATATTTTAAATCGGCTAAATAAGTGGCGATTTTAACTATGATATAAGTACATATTTGTTATATATTTATCTATTTATAAAGAACTAGACATAAATATATTTCACGTGATAAAGCTATATTATGTAAAACCTAAAGCATATTATAAATCGTTTAATATGAACAGCTAGAGTTAACTCAATGTGTCTGAGCGGACGTTGATTAACGAAGTTCAGATCGTACCTCGACACCTCGTTACTGGCTGTCTTCATGTTTAACTGATGTTTAATTTAGTTGTGAGCTTTTTTATTGTTCGCTGATATTGTCGCTATATTTAATGTGAATACGATTATTGTTGTTTTACAGGAACATTTCTGATCTGAATTATAGATGATATCGAAACGACCGACTTCCTTGTGATAATTTAAGTGTGTTTAAGTTTCTAAAAAACTAAACTCTACTAAGTGGAAAGGTATTTAATATAATTGTAAAACGATTCTTAATTAGTGACTGATTAATAAGTATACACCATTAGGACTTCAATTTGTCACTAACAACTACTGCCCATGTATAATGTATGTAGTAGTTATTTTGATACCAACTATAAAAAAACCACACATCGAAAAACTATGATACTCATATTACAGCACAAACTGAAATTGTCCCCAAAATATATTTAATAAAATAATGTGGTTTAAAAGTGAAGGTCTGTTAAGTTTGCAGAAACAGTTGGCTGTCACGAGGCCTGTTGATCCCTTGGCTCGGCTCCAGGCCGGGCTGCGGGCTGCGGCTTGTAGCTATTTGAAGAAGCTTCAGCTATAAGATAGAAATAATATAACTGATTATTGTTTTCAGGTTATTAAATTTAATATTTTGTGGTTTTGGTAGAGAAAACCACACAAATAACAGGTGTTAATAAAATGTTCGTCAATGCAATATTTAGTATATAGTTTTTAGTATTTAGTTTATAGTTTGTAAAGTAGGTTTAAGATGACTTATATGTATTGGATAGCTGTTACGAAGTATATTACTTGTTTAACACTTTATTATGCATAAAAAAAAATACATTTAAGTAAAAATATGATAACATTAAATATAAAGCACAAAGCCTTATTACTGTGCAATGATCTCTTATATATATATTATTGTGTACGTGTATACCAAGTGTCAATGTGTACACAATATCTCTAGATGCTCTCAAGACGCTCGAGGCTACTTCATCACAATAAACACGACCACATTACTATTTGCTAAGCTCGTAATTGGCGTCTAACACTAAGGCGCTTGTTACTAACCTGTGACATCAATTTGACCTCATAGTGTCGATATATATATGTTGCAGTCACCTAGTTGAATCTGCTATTTGATTGAATGACTAACGCGTTCATTGTATGACTGTGACAGATACATTGCAAACTAACTAGATTAGCAGGAATTTCATAGTTCTAACGTAGTTAGATTGCAAATGATTATCCAGTTCGAAGAATGGCCTGATAGAATGAGGTTCAATTAATTGCAAATAGGAGTCTATTGGTAGAAGGCAAGTAAATACATTCATAGATAAGCGTATGACTGAATTATATTAAAAAAATACCGTTTCGTTATTTTAGTTTGTGATAAAATTGAAATCTGTGCATTTCCAAAAGTATCATAATAATGACGATATACTAAATACGACGAATATTCTAAGAGAAATAAAATGAATGGTTATTTTTCCCATACATTCAACATCGTTACAATTTATGTTGTAAATAATTTACAGCATAAAGCATCATCAATCTAACTTCGCTTATTTATTGAACAAACAATACATCCTCTTTGCAAAACGATGTTCCTTCTCATCATATTCTAAATTCTTCAGTTCAATGCCTTTTCAGAAAAACACTCATAAAATAAAACACAATATTTGAGTTATGCTGTGATTACTTTTATATTTACTAGAAAATACATTAGAGAATATAAAGCTCTACTTAAAGGAAATCCCGGAATTGTGCCGGTTCGGGGAATTTACACTGAGATCGGGAACGGTAAATAAATAAAATGGTTTCTCGTTAAGTCGGTATTGCATATTATTTTTATTTAGGTTTAGAAGATAGTTATATTCAACACGTGGCTTTCCCTATATTTAGGTTAAAATAAAGCAAAAATTCTCCTATCTTTATGTTAAAATGTAACAAAATTAAGCTCCTTTAGTAGAAAACTGAATTTACAAACAGACGTACTCACTTTCAGGGTTATAATATTTCGACATATTTGTACTACTAACTTGTTCCAAATCTATAAAAGGACTTTCAAATAAAACTAGGTGTTAATCACGCATCACATAGTACCCAGTGGCATGGCAGAGATCGCTTATAAGCGAAAAGGCCGCCCATTGCTTTTTTAATAAAAATTTATTTCGTATAAAATAAAGTATATTGTGTTGTATTAATTATAACATTCTGAAAATAAACTTTAAAATGACATTACATTATTAATATACATGCGTTCTCATTAACGATAACGACGTCACAGCAACGGGAATATTATTTATTTAATTAAATAACAACATAATGTTCCACGAGAAAGTGTCGTTATTTCTCTTATAATTAATAATTCCGTTGCAAGTGAAATGAGTGGCTCAGTGGCGTGCCATGACTGAGGCCTACGTCCAGCAGTGGACAAGTGTAGGCTGACAATGATGATGATGATGATGATGAAGTGAAATGATAGCTTGGAGTTTGTTTGCAAATAATTTACTTACATGAGTGTTATTATTCAACTAGCCGGTAGTGGGCCCAAAATAACAGACTATGTTATTGAGCAAAACAGCAAAAATAGCACCTCATCGATATTTTAATTAAAGTTGAATCTATATTCTTCAGTGAAATCGGTTCCGTCTTTTCGGGGTGAAGAAGAGACAGACAGATAGATTGGCAGACAGGGTTACTTTCACATTTATAATATTAAGTAGGGAATTATTAAAGTTGAATCTATATGAATATATTAAAAACAAAATAATCTCTGTATTTTCTTTACTTTTTATCACAATAAATGCTCGATGATTTTTTTAAACACAGTATAAATATAATCTCCTTACCGAATAACATATGTCTTAACGAAAAACATTTATTTTATTAGTTTCAAGGTGAAGCTGGGTTTAGCGGCTAGTATTATAAAGCCAAAATTAGCAACAATTAGGACAAAGGGCAACGAACAAAGACAATAACAGTTCATTGTAATCCTGCGGGAATGATCCCACGCCAGGTTACTGGGTTCATTGACCTGCTTTACCTTAACTAAATGAGATGGATTCTTCTAGGTATTCACCTTTGATATTCAAAAATCTGTAAAATCTACTATATTATTATATCTATACTTAATATTATAAAGCTGAAGAGTTTGTTTGTTTGAACGCGCTAATCTCAAGAACTACTGGTCCGATTTGAAAAATTCTTTCGGTGTTAGATAGCACATTTATCGAGGAAGGCTATAAGCCTATAGGCCATATATTATCACCCAAAGACCAACAGAAGCGGAGAAATGCGGGTGAACACAGCTAGTGTTCTTATAAGATTAAAAGGTTTTTTATTTGTTTTTCTTATCGGTAAAGTATAGCTTTATCTACTTATTAATAAAATTATTAATAAGTAGATAATTATTAATAATTATTAATAAGTAGATAGAGCTATACTTTACCGAGTAGTAAAAGCTAATTAATAAGTTTTATTAACCCTGTCACCTGGTGTGAATCCGAGTTAAAATAGCAGGTTAGGAAACTATTTTTACTTGTATTAAAATATGTACTTTGTGCGCATTAACTTATATTTTGAAATAAATTGAATAACGACTTCAAGTTACTTATTTAAAATTATATGAAATTAAATTGCTTATATACGTGCAAATGCGCGATTTGATTTGATTTGATTAGCAGACTTATTGAAGATTCTGTGAATTTACAGGTTTGTAGAGGCAATTACGTAACAAGATCCAAAATTTAATTCATACTATAATATAATGTCTTTAACAGTTATCTTCCACGAAATTCTTTACACACCCACTTCTCATCGACACTGCTATAAGCTTCCTTGTTTGAATATAAGATAAATTGTATTCTTAGAACTTCAATTTTACGAAATATCTTTTATTCTATTGCAACTGATATAACGTAAGATAATATAGAATAAGCCTTTGGGGGTTCATAAAAGGTTATGCGGTCTATATCAAATCTTATGATATAACAGACAAGATGGTTTCCAAATGGTTTATTTTCTGTTATAAAATATTTATGTTGAACGTATCCAATATATACGTAGAATCAAATTTCGATTTCAGTAATGTGTTAACGTTTAATTGGAGCACATGATCTATACTATAAGTGTTATCAGAAAGACATCTACAATATCATAACCGAGATTAGTTAAAAAAATAAACAAAGAGCTAAGAGCGTAGTGCAATAAAGTGGTTTTATCCATGTCTAGGCTTCGCCGACAGCTGCATTTGCGGCTCAAATGATTGCTTCGATAATTTCCCTTTTTACTTGGAGAAAATTGAATTTCTATTTCCGTAGAAACTAGAAATGTTATAGCTCGGAAACTGCTATCGTAAAATTATTTAAACTTTGCAAGTGGGAGTGCTTTTGCTGCTTTTTATTTGACAGAACGGCGTATTATTGTGGAATGCATCCCTTTCCACAATAATACGCCGTTTGTGTGATATTATATTGCTAAAAGATGTCGAATATTATGTGTAATAGCACAGATCATAATATTATATATCGTATCTATAGTATATAATATGTATCTATAGGTATCTAATAGTAAGACCTATATAAACGTTACATATAGGTATCGTATAGGTTATTGTTACCGGTGTCTTCATTAACACGTCTTTTTACCTCATTCTCCGTCTATTTTTGTTTGCTCGAGTACCTCTGTAACGGCTGAATATTACTAGAAGATGAGGTTATTGGGTAACAAATAGAGTCATTTTGCCGAACTAAAAGTGTGCTAATAGCTAGTAATTTCTTTATATTTTGAGCTTTATTTAGCTGAATTAAAAATAGAACAGAATTTCCCTATTGTCCGTATCTAAAATATTGACACCTTAAATTATCTTTCAAAAGCCATCACTTAGGTATAAACATGCAAGCATTGTTCCCTTGAAATATATGAAGCTGGTGCACGACCCAGTTCGCCAGGATTTTATCCGAAAGGTTAATCGTCGCTCGAACTAATTGATGCGAAAGTGCGAACCTCACATTTGTAGAATTATTGCATTTTGTGAGAGAAAAAGGTTGGGCGATTGAGTCGATTGGGTTTTCCCTGTCATCACTTTCTTTAATGTTTGTAATAAAAACTAACAATTATTAAAAAACATTGAAATACTTATACGAATACACTATGAAAGACTGCATTTATTTATTCTTATAATAAATTAAATTGCATGAAAGAAATTCTTTATTCACAGAGTTGAACCAAACTGGTTTGTAAAAATAGGTGGAGGATACTTTAATACCTAATTATTGCCATTATGCTTATATTGACTAGCGCATAAAATAATTATAATCAAAGCGTGTAAACAACCACAAACCACATCATTTTGTATTTGACAATGTAACAAACTATGATATTGCGTCAAGCGTTAACCATATTTTATTCACGAAGCACAATTGTCTCGGAATAACAGCATTATCATGCATCATTGTACGTGAGCGATAAAATCCTCTGTGTTACATGTAACAATAACTATTTGCTTGTACAAAAAAAGCGGAATGGTTTTCCTCAAGTATAATATTAGCGATGTTTTTGGGAGGCTCGTGTCACTCCTGCCGCATGGGAGTGACCGCGTTGTGACGTCTGACTAACGAGCTTTTCGTAAATCTTATTTATCAAATAGTTTTTTGGACATGGCAATCTGGGAAACTTACAGTATTAACAATATTAGCAGAGACCTCTTTACGTATCTATGCTCTAATGTTAATTGGATGTTTGAAAAATAATAGCGCACTAGTAGTTATGTAGCGCTTGATTTAAGAGAATGTGTAGGATATTCTCGTTTGCATTATTTTTATGGTATCAGACGCAGGTTCGACTTGACATTCCATTTGACTATGCAACAGAAGTTATTAGAAATATTTTATGCTCATTAACTTCAAGAGAACAGGCTAGCTTTGAATTGCTCGACAATTTTACTTTGAAAAGGCAATTAAAAGGAATCTATGTATATCAATATAGATAATCAAAACCAAAGGAAAGTCACTGAATCATAAAATCTCCACAAGATAACGCTCTTTAATGGTCAGGGAAAGATATTATAGAGGCCCTTAAACTTGCAATATCTACAGAATAGGTTCTTTATATTTCAAAGGGTTCGATATAAGATAAATTGAAATTATGAGATCATACAGCCTACACATGGCTGGATATTGAAAACCAATTGAGCGATACGTACCGTGTACAGTAATCAGAGATAAGTGATTACTCGGATAACCTTCTGATCGTAACGTTCACGTGATTATCATAAAATAGGACTTTATCAGCTCGACGGGAAACTCTTAATTCGTAAAGGGACAGCACAAAGTACCCATACCCTTATTTTGTAATGGTTACTCGACTGTATTAACCACGTTACTCGGAACGCAGTGAGACTGTGTAGATGATTATACAAAGGTGTATTCTACGAATCCCTATCACATGCGAATGTTTGAAATAAATATGAAATTACATGTTCTTGGAATCGCGTGAACTTGGAAAAAGCCGTATGACATTCATTTGTTTTTACCGTTCTGTATAAAAATATTCAACGGTAAGTAGAATTCGGTGTCGCAATGCTGTACAATTCAATCTTTCACGATTTTTTCTAAGAACATAATTTAATATCAAGGTAAAAATATAGTGTATATCTATATAACTAGTATGTTACACAATAAAGAGAAATTTGAATGCCGTTTATTGTGCTATTGTGCTTCTATTGCCTTTCGATCGCTTTCAAAAGACGAGCCCAAAAGAATATCAATAGCTATCTTTATGCAAAATCTCGACACCTTCCTATATTACCGCACAAATCGTTCTACAAGTTGGCCAACTAGTCGGCAGATTAAGTCTCGATTGAGAACAGTGCGTTCGTTTTCTCGTGCGCTCAAAATTACCCTCAGTCAACTGCGAATTCACTCAAATTGCCTTTTGAATACATTAAAAAACGTTCACGGGCCAATATGTAAAGGTATTTCGCAGTTGGAACTAAATTTATCGCAACAAAAACGACTAATTGGAATGAAATTGTAGCTTTTTGCATTTTATAATTTTATACAATGATAAAAACATAAATTGAAAGGGTGTAAATCTGGATTAAATTTCAATTATTTTACAGTGAGTACGCCGTAAATAGCGTTGTTTAAATTTTAATACAGTGAATCAGAGATTTCCACACCGTATATTTGAAAGCGAATGCCGGCTTATCTTATTACTTCCATCCATTAAGAAAATCCTCTTACAGGATTTAACCATATTTTGTATTATCCACACATACAAAATGAGAAAAACATTACAGTTGTAAGTATTTTCTTTTCACGAAATATAATAGCCATAATACCAACAACAATTTCTTCCTGTAGTCTCTCTCAAATGCATAGTATGAAAATATCAACAAACTGTACTTCCAACCTCATAAACACCTCCACCATTAGATCACACCTGCAAAGTCACAACATAAAGTAAGACATAATCGTGGCATCAGAAAGTCGGTCACGCGGTGCGCTTAAAGTTTCATTCCGAGCGGCTGCGCTGAGCTGCAGCTCCCAGTCATTTGCCGACAAACGGCTTCCGTGTGAGCTGCTGCAATAGAACTAGAAATAGACACTGCTTTATATGAACTGACTTAAAATGTGTTTTATGTATCCTTCGTCGTAATAAAAAGAAAAAAGCATAACCTATAATATACTAACACTAGTTTAGAAATTGCGTTATACAGAATGATGACACATATTTCAGAAAGATAAGAAAATTTTTATGTTTTCGCATTCTCTTTAATTAAGGACCTGAGTCGTTTTACGACTGTGCCGCTTCGTACGTCCACAAAAGGTATTATAGTAACTAAAACAACTGTCAGGTAAATTTCCTCCAGCTTCAATAGCAGTCTAGCATTTCCGATGTCGGACAGCTATTATGGAACCCAACTTATACACGTAATCGGACGGTAAGCCTCTTTTTCTGCTAGATAAGAAAATTCTCAGTCTACATTGTCTTTGTAAAAAATACTGCTCAAAGAAAAATCCTGTGTAAGTTTTAATTCAAACGAATGGAGTAAAAATGTTTATAATAAAGTAATAAAAGTTAAGTAACGAAGATTTAACGATAACAATAAATAATAATTACAGCGGTTTGCCTGCACCTCTGGGAAATACAAAATGGCGGACGCCTGATTGCCAACCAGCTGGAGTGTATACGTTTAAATAAATGCTTAAAATATTAGAACAATTTCAACCCACGTGAAATATTCCAAAATAGAATTCAATTTATTTTGTGTGGGAATTAATCCACAGTATTTTATTAATTTCGCATTCTTTGAGTGTTTATTTTTGGAAAGGATTTATATTTTATATCTTCCTTGTTTATATTAATTATATTACAAAGTAAAAAATTGAGGGACTGATTTTGCAAACAATTAAAAAATAACAAGAGATCAAGGATTCGATTTAAATGGCGCCACAATAAATAACATAAAGGCAATTTATTATTAGTTATTAATCTAGTCTATTGTTCGCTTTCAAATACTAATTTGTTTGATGAAAATGATGAAAATAGAAAGAACGGCGAAGGTTATAGTTAGGTTATTAGTCAATTTTTTATACTACAATTGCGACACGCATCTTGTGCATGTGCTACGCACGCTACGTAGAGTGCTACGAATTGTGTAGCACATTTCGTAGCCAACGCACGAATTGCTCTACGAGAGCGAGCTTTAGCGATCCAATATTTGTAACAATTATTATTATCCATTACTAATCAATAATCTGTAGACTTAACTGGTTAGCTCCTTGTGCGGAAGTACTTAAAAAATAACGAGTCTGTGTTGAAAATAGTATTGCGAAAGATTCTTACCTAGGTGGTAAGAATCTTTCGCAATACTATTTTCAAGGAACTAAGGACTATTATTACTAAGTATACTTTACCAATAATTTAATATTTCAAGTTTTATACAAATATGTAGAAATTATTTTTATTAAGGCTAAGTGTATAAATAAGAGTGTTTTCATTCACATTGTATGTGAGAAAGCAAACGATCCCCGACGGTCTCTTGGTGGTTGAGTAATTAAATAGGCGATGGCGCAATCCCGTCCACACGCCCTCTTCTCTCTTGATGAAAGAATAATTGAATTTTACCACAATCTGCGTAACAAGCGGACAAACATGTCATTTTATTACGTTAATTTATATGTTGAAGGCTTTTCCATTGAAACAATTAAAGTATAAACTTCCATTTTCTTAGCGCGTTCAGTAAATATCAACATTATATTATTTTCTTACTTAAATCCTGCTTTAGGTTGTAGGAAAAATAATCTTCTTCCAAATGTCACATCTAACAGATAGACGTGTATTTTACAGGTCGTCATGTTGTTTATCAAATAAATAATAAGCAACACCCATTTTCCCAAAGCTCTTATTTATTTTCTTCCTCTTAATGACAAGAAATGTCCCACAAAAGGAAACACTAAGTGGAATCAGATTACGGTCAAAGGTCCTCAGTCCTCACTTCCTACTCGTATAAATGAAACATAATACAAATTAATGTCTTCTTTATCCTTATTTCATGAGCTTTAAAAATACATCAAATATGAAATAATATCAACTTTAGCGACATAGTGTAACTTGCGTAATAAGTGAAGAAATTTCAATTAGAATTTAAAAAAAATGAATTACTATTTTAAATATTTTTTACAATTACTACAAAAGCTAATAAATTCCTTATTATTACGATAGTACGTTTTATTTTTTTATTAAAATAAATTATATAAGTGGATCACATTCAATTCTTTATCATATATTTTTAGCATGAATTTCGCATAACAAGAATAGCAGAGACTTCGCAATCTGTATGTAAATGAACACCCCTTCAGAGTTCAGAGCTATGTCTAAGCGAACGTCACGAATTATTATTAGAATTCTTTTACTCAATTTCGTGCAATACTTCAAAACACGAGTCACGCTAAATATGTGAAAGGACCTTATTATTGAATATTAATATATTGGTGGATGATTTTAATTTATAATCCAAGAAGGATTATAAATTAAAATCCCTATATCGTAATATTACAAAGTTATTAATTTATTACATACTGGAAAAATCACGATGATCATCAAACACATATTATTACGTATTCTTTCAATTTTATTTAAGAGGCACGGAAAATTAGACATCGACTCCCTCGAGACGGAGAGTATTGTCCCTGTTTTTTTTATGTTATACCTGTGGTCATACTTAAACATTCATTACATATAAACCAATTATGTATAAAATACCATTCTAGCTCTCTTGAACAATAATATTACCTATCTGTACACTCGATGATGTTATGTTTAAAACTATAATAAGGCCAGTAGATGAATACAGTGAAAATAATACACATGTTATTTTTTATGCATATTAATTGTTAATTTTATTTACAAAATAAACATATTTAAAGTGTAAATTCCTTTAAAAGTATAAATAGAAACAATGTACAGCACAAAGCGTGTGAGGTCGGGACACGTGCAAATACATCCCAGTACTGAAACAAGATCCCAGGGTGTGGTCACAATACTAGCGATAGAAACAGCGGAGGAAAAACAAACACAAACGGTTAAAATGTATATGTAGTAAAGCGTCCGTAAACACATTGTAAGGTTACATTTGATATTTCTTTACGGCATTCAAATGTTTTATAAATATAAAATTTTTAAGAATGATTCTCGATGACGATACGAATTTTGACGATTAATTTTTGTGTTCGCGTTTGTGTACGGCAGTTTTATAGCTACTGTGGTAAATAATATCAAGCAGTAGTTTAAATTTAGATTCTGTTATGTATGTATGTGCAGCAAATAATTAAAAATAACAAAAAAAAACAATTGAGAAGTAAGTCGAATGAATAGTTGAATACGTAGTAATATTATTAAGCTGTCGCTATTTTTATGAAGGATTTTAAGCAATTTTGTTTGTGACAACAGTTTAGAAGCCTTCGAAGAATCCTTGTATCTGGATTAATTTTCTGTAGCAACCAAAAACTCGTATCACATTAACATCTGCTTGACATTGATTTGTGGAAATTCCCACATATTATTAAGTTCACTTGTTAACGACCCGTGACTACCGCATTCGCTTCGTTCGTCACCACAACACAAAACCTTACCCCCCCCCCACACCCCCGCACCCCTCGCCCCCTTCCCAGGACACAACCTATATTAATATTTGAGAGAATGGAGTCGGGAAACAATGGACTATTTTATACATTTATCATAAGCATTCGCTATACGACATTCGTATCGAGGAGTATTACGTCGATCCCTTTAAATAGCTCTTCAGAAATCTGACAGTGATGGGTTCGGAGAGCCTCTTGAAAAGCAATTAGAATCTAAGAATCCGAGTGGCTGAGCTGCGGCTTCGAGATCGTTTCGCTTTCTGTTCTAAACGGGAAAGAAGTTTGATTAAGTTCGCTTTCTTACTTTTTTAACCCATCTCATGGTTGTTAAGTAGTTGTAAGTACATAAATTGTTAATTGTAATATTGCCGATTTGATAATAAAGAGTTTATCATTATTATATTTTTTTATTATTATTTCTCCCATTACGTTTAAATCATAACAATATAATGGAATAGGAAAAATAAGCGAAACCATGTGATTGTTTTTCTATCAAATAAATGATACCAGACAAAATACATATACTATGGTTTATGTTAGCATAGAAACCTTTGCGTGAGGTATCGTAACTTGGGTCTCTTAAAATCACATTGAGGTTTGATACACGACGTTTCATTTTGCGGTTATATTTGGAGAATAATGAGGATTAAAGGTAGACTCAGCTATACGTTATACGTTTTATGAACCCACTGCCATATAAATATCTAACAAAAGAAAATGGCTGTAACTTACTTTCATTGAAAATATAGTTTTTGTTATGCAGCCAAAATCTGTTAAAGTAATTTTCTACTGTTAATAACATGCACATCTATTTCTTTTTATGACGTGTATTGCCGGTTTCTCTACAATGTTCTCTCTCAAGCATTAGAGTAGTGTGACATGGATAATGTGTACCTAGATTAACTGAAAATTGCACTTTATAATATTCGTTAACAAAATTCCAAGGTTACATCTTTTTAATTTTAAGTATGGAGTTAAACATGTAAGTTGTTTTCGTAAGTATTGTAAGTTTTGACGAAATTACATTAATGTGGCACTTTGTTGAGCTATATTGACGTGCTAATTGGCTAATAATTAGTTAAAAACATTTAGAGCCAACTTGTTTACAAGATATTATATTGCAAAATTAATTATTAAAATTTAATTTCGAATTAATTTATGAAATAACAGCCAGTTTACACAAACATATTATCATAAATTTACATTTAAGGTGTGAGAGGTGTCAGAGTGTATAATGTAAACATAACATTGTTAATTCGTAAATATAAACATTATTATTATGTAACACAATATATTTGTATTTCAAATTACGAAGAAACAATAACTATAATAGGGGATGAAATCATAAACATTTCTCTTTTATAAATCATGACAATATCAAACGCGTTTCATCTTATTGCATTAAATATTATAATAACTTGACAAAACATAACTCACCTTTGATTCCACAGTCGAGTAAATAAGTCAAAGGTGTCCGTTTCATTACAGGTCCAAAACTAAAGTCGTAAAAATAATGGAACCGCTGGCGCGAGCTCTAATAGCTCTTTTGGCAGCTTCTCTCCAGCAATTTAATAAGTTCATGAGCTCAAGCTATAAAACTTAATTAGCGGTCTGGTTCTGCTGAAACGATTTCAGATGGCTTGGAACGTTTGTCGCAAGAGTTAAAGTGTAATAGGTAAGTATTGATACCTTGATGATATTGTGTACCTCTACCTTACAAAATAGAGAAGAACATTTTTCTGTATTTATCAGTGTAAATAATTTTTATTTACTTACCTAAGTATTGTGTGTACCTCTTATCTAAGTATAGATGCAGCTTTTAAGTAATTTATATACAAAAATGTAATAAAGAACAACTATTCCTTAAGTGAACTAATGCACAGTAAAAGTTAAACAAGAAATATCACTCTTATTTTTTCTTGCACTTTAGGGTTTAAGTAATTTGAAATATACAATTATAATAAAACATGAAATATTCAATCCGATACGTTTGTAGTAGAGCATGTCCAATAAATGGCATTATAAATAAAACAACGATATGTATATTTGTTCAAAATAGAAAATATTATAGCAGATTAAATATATAAGCCCAGAAAAAATACATTTCTATTGAAATTCAGAAATAGTTTGCAGGGAAATTGAATGCCCTAGATTCCAGGCATGATCTCGGCAGGGCTGGTTTTGTTTAACTTCGACCTGTATCAACTACACGACATTTATTAAATGAGTTTAATCTAAGTTTAACATACCTTAAACTAGTTAATTCTATATTATACAAATGTTTAGCTTACCTACGTCAGGAATTTTTCGGCCTATACAAATTTTTACTATTTATTTATACAGACTGCATTTTCGTAACCGATTCACAAAGCAGTTTTCATCAGACTAATGGAATAACTATAAAAACATCTTAGTCCTTAGCATCAACATTTATACAAAATTTACCTTCCAAAAGAAAACAACTCTTCACAATCACAGGTAAACACAACATCGATATCTAAAATCGCGAACAAAAATAACACCAATACAAAAATTCATGATCGGCAATCAGCATGACAGCAACAAATACTCGTAATGTTTGCGAGCTCAGCAAATGGCTGACATTTGTCACGTTGCTGAGAGACAGTATGTGCGTCAGTAAGTCCATTCGCATCTTGGAACTGATAGATGCTGACTTTTTTTCTTACTTTTCTGAGTTATTATCAAGCAGGTAGAGTCTAAAATTATAATTACACATTTTTTTAATGAAGTATGTACCAAGTTTTAATTAAAGACTTTTGAAACGGATTTTAAACGCGATTTATACATTTATTATTTAATATACTCGCATAAAATAAAACATTTACGGAAATAGAAACACCTATTAAGATAGAGCCAACCTAAACTGCATAAACATCGTCTAAAAATATCTCGTGATTCAAAGGTCACAGTATCATAAACCAAATAATAGTTAACACAATGACACAAAGTTCCACATAAAATTTGTACTTTTCAAGCGGTAGACTTGTGAGGCAACGAAAAAAATTATATACCTAAATGAAGCCTAAATCTGTAGTATTTACACCACTTATAACATAAGAACGGCTAAACAGAATTTTATTTTAGAACTTTAAAAAAAAGTTTGCCCACGTAGAGGTCACGAACAGCAAGTAAAATATAAAAAAAAGACGGGTTGCACTCCGGGAGTGCCGGCAGAAGTAAAAACTTGATTATTAACGTTCAGCATGTTTAATATTTTGGAATGGTATCCGTCTTACGCATGGAATATAAGGGCTAAAAAAAAGTCCGTCTTACGCTTTTTCGATCAGGCCACGTGTCCTGACGCGAGTTTAAGATTTTATACCCAACGCCGCTAAAGAAGTTTTCACTTCAAAAACAACAGAAACCTGATATTTTGTATGTAAATAAAAATATAAGTTAAAATATAATCCAAAAACTAATTTATCGCTAATAGATTGGAAACAGTATAAATACTTACTTTTCTATTTCATTTCCAGACATCTTATTTATTAAGATTTACGCAATTACATGGAATACTGAACTCAGGGAATCATCGAATTATATTTTATTTGGGGTATAAACGGTATAAATATATATTTGACATAACTTAGACCAAGCTTGCTTGTCATAATATTTTTAGTACTCTTGAACCTAATACTATGGAATTATTCGCTATTACTTTAGCGAACCGAAATCTATTTATTTATACGTGAAGCAAAAATTTGTTCCCCCTTTCTATGAAAATTGCGCGGACGGTGAAGGATGAAACTTGGCACACATAGTTGTGGAAACGCACAAGAATTTTTTTTTAAGGGCTTGGTCTAGTAGTGCAAACAAATGCATCCTGTCATCCTATATGTAAATAATACAAATGTACTAAGGGAAAGTTGCTCCACTTAATTTTAAAAAATTAAATCATTCGTATAATTTAATATTCGTAATAAGTATCAAAAATGACAATTTGAAACAATTTTCGTGAAAATTACACCGGGTGATTTTTTTTATCAGTACACAAGATTTGCGAATACTTTCTATTGATATCTTCAACTTCATGTTTATATAACTGATCAACTTTTACAAAGAAATTTGGACGAAATATAAAAAAAAAAATAAGCTTTCCATACAAAATGCATAACTCTATACATTTTTTTCGACCTAAGTTTCTTAGTGAAAGTTGTTCAGTTTAACTAATAAAACGGATAAACAAATTTTGTATATAATAAAAAAAATGTAATGTTTTTGTTAAAAAATTATAAAATAGAAAAATACGCAAATGAAAACAGAAGATATTTATTTCTGACTAGCTTCCGCCCGCGACTCCGTCCGCGCGGATGTCAGTCTTCGCGTCTTCTACAGATTTATTATATTATGTATAATATATAGGTTTATATATTTTATAAACCTAATAAATCTTTTGCTAGCATTCTGATGCTTTATCGGTTGCACTGGATTTATCTCTTTTTTTTCAATCGCTTGAATGATATAGGATGGGTCCTTGGTGGCATCGAATGCTGAAGTCTCGAATCAATCAATTCTGACAGTAGGCAATTTATGTAAAATCTTGATAATGGTCCATCATTTCATTTTGCCTAAACGGTACATACTTTTTTATATATTCTATTTTTAACGAATGATTCACTCCAGTCCAAACAGCAAATAAGCAGACTTCTGCTTCTGCAACGTTTAGTTGTCCCTGAATTTGGAAAAAATAGTCATGATTCTTATCTATGACAAAAGTGTTATTTTTTGCATTGTATTTCAAATATTAAATTTTTTTTAACCGCATCTTCCGCATTCATGTCTTTTGCCGGAATTAGACATTTAACTTCTACTAGTCCCATTTTCCCTTTTTGATATGGGAGTGTATAAAGTAAATTTTTTAGATATTTCTCGTTATACTCTTAAAAAGTTATTATTGTCATTTTGCTCATTAGGTAAAGTAATTTCGATATCAGTTTTAAGTTTTTTGATACCTGCAATAATAACGTCATAATCGCCTGCACATACTTATCGATTACACCCTCTATACAATCCACCATCCACATTCATAATGTTTTCCTGTCCTCCTCTCCTTTACGCTGTTTACCGATACATTTTAAATGAGTAAATCTGCTACCACTGAAGGATGTTTCATTGTGATCAGCAAATTTTCACCACTGTTGTCGATTATTTGTTTTTCATTTTTAATCAGCAATTGAGAATCATCAGTTTTGTTTTTTGCAGATTGGTGATGTACCCTAACAATACGTCGAAAAGGGAAAGCATCAACGAATTATCATTTTCGTCCTCTTTTTTTATTCTTCGCGTCTCTGTTACTTCTGTTTGTTTAGTTCTCAACACCCACTGAATTTTCTATGTTATTGTGATCTTCCATTACATCTGAGTTTTGATGATGTGATGATAATCCATTCGTTTTAATATTGGTACTTAGAGTTGGTAGACTAAACTAGAAATGGCGGACTAAATTTGTCAGCGCGTCTGTAAGATCAGAATATAAAACCAACATCCTGTATTTAAGTTACAAAATTAATAATCAAACAACATGCCGCTACGTTGAAAATGACTAGAAGAAAAAATTAAAACACCTCGATCCAATTTTGGAGTAAACAAATCATTTTCCCCGTATGGGGATTTCCCCGGATGAACTTGGGAAGTTCAAGTTCTCAATACAAGTTTATATTATATTTCGTATTTCTCAAACGAAAAATAAACATTTTTGGAACTTCAAAAAAATTATATTATAAGAAAATTTATGAGCTTACTTTAGTTTTAAAGAAATATACATCCCTTTACTGACACCCCGTAAAATAATGAAATTGTTGCCAATCACCTTTGCAATCTATTTGGTTTCATTAACTTTATGTTCGAAGATAATTTTTTTTCTAGTAGTTACACGCGTATTTTTTTCGTTTATTTTCCATATCGAAATCAAATGTTTAAAAATACGAATATTTGCACAAAACTAAGATAAAAATAATCAATTAACAAAAATATTAAATTTAATGAAGTAGAGCAACTTTCACTTCGGTATGAAGGAAAATCGAGCGTAGAGCACACGTCAGAACGCTCCGGCCCAAGGAGCGCGACTAAAGAAATTCGCTAGGATTTTTCCTAATTATTTTAAATATATTTTAATATTTAAAGAATTATCAAAATAAAAAAAAAAAAATTTTTAAAGGATTAATACTCATTGGTCTTCAACCAACTCGAATAAATTAATGGAAAAAATAACTTTTAGCAGTATTTATCGATAGATTTTGTAAGGCAAAAAATGGGAAATTTAATGAATTTATAACGTTCTAATTAAGAAAATCATAAGTTTTTCGGCAATTGTATTCAGCAGTTTTTAATAACGACTATATAAGGATAATAATGTGCTGATCAGATTGTGTAAATTGTAATCGGTTGCAACGTAGTGAGTGCACAAACTTAGCTCGAAATGTCTTTGGGAGAAAGAGACTTATCTTGAAGGCCTGATTAAGGTAAAATAAAGTAACTTTATAAATGTGAAAAAATTCACGCGCATTGCGTATATAACACTAATTGATAAACAAGAAAAAAAAAATCAGTTTATCATTTCATTAGCCGGGAAAAAATTGTCAAATAACTTGTTGAAAACGCAATTTTGCTAGACTGCAGCCTTAAGGCTATAATTGAATTTCAACCAGTAGGTGACCATTAATAATATAAAATTATTTCAAATTTTTTGTTACAGCTAATTATATTAGGTACATCACTTTTAAAATTTTGAATGTTAAACGGCACTCATTTACAGATACAACAAAAAGTCCAATTAAAAACAAATCGTCTAATTTCCCGCTTAAAAATGGCGCCAAGGATTGGCCTCTTTCGTCTTAATGGAAAAATTTCCTTTTTATTTTTTAATTAATTTCGTTCCATCTCACTTAGAAGCCGTCGACAATTACGGCATCACTTAACAAGAAAATTTATATTAACATCTTGTTGAAAGCATAAAAGGGATCGAAAGAACCGGGCTTGGAACAGTTTATGTAAATAGAGGACGTTTAATCTGTGATGTCGTACGACGTGGAACGAATTACTGAGCTATTTCTAGGTTATGGCGCATAAAAATGCGGTCTGCAAACCTGCCAGCTGGGTGTTGACACACGCCGGAAATATAGGTTTTTAGATTTGGGCTAAACGTACGTGCGTTCTGCGGTAGAAATTGAGTTGCTTTCATGTGCGCACACTACTTATCTACATAACCTATAGATAGTAAAATATATAATATAATCGCGTTTAGTACTATGAGGTGACCTTGATATGACTTTCCATTTATTTTCTCTTCCCAGTTAATTATGTTTTCGGATTGACACAACATTGTGGTGAATATGTTTAAGCTAACCATAAATAAAAGATTCAGATTGCATCAATAAAGCCCGAGTTATTACTTCGTCCATATGTGCTTTGCTTTTCCTTGAGAAACTAGTGTTTATGCAGCGTATCAAGTAACCAAAAACAATTATTAACAATACATAATGTTCAATAAAATCAGTAAATTACAGTATATTGGTTTATAAGGACGTAATATTTATTACTTTGCTCTCTATATGTACGTTCCTAGTATATACAGTGTACACCGCGGTTGCTCTTAGTCTCCACTTTCACAAAGTAAGCAGCGATCTCAAACGGCGGATATTTTTCTGATAAAACGTCAAACACTGGAAAAATAAACAGACGCATCAAGTTACAAGCTACTTTAGACCGCAAACGAAAACACGATGCGGTGAGCCAATGGAAAAGTTTTATTTGACATTTAATTGGTCAATAATCAGCTCCTTTGAAGTATGTTTGGACACACGTGGATGAGAAACTTACCAATTAATATTAATGTTAAAACGTGAATAAATAATTTTATTTATTCAAGGAGGAAAATTGGAAATGTAAGCAAAAGTGAATACTTACTTTTCCTCCTTGCTTTGTATTTATTCATATCTTTGCAAAGATTTCAAAATCATATTTTACCAACGTTTCGAAAAAGGAAAATGATTCACTAAAATAGCACAGGTAGAGCCTAGGCCCTAGAGCAAATACTTACACTGTTATATTATCTACATTATTCAAATAATATAAACTTAATACGAAACCTGCCTCGTGAAAGGTCTCATTTTATATTCCGGTAAATACGTTATAAGGTTTTTCCGACCTATTTCATAATCTAATGTAGAAAGTCTATTATAAATATAGGATATAAATAAAAATCCGTGAAAGCATGTTTTGATATAAAACTCTAATAGTTTCCAGCAGATTTTCTCGCGTTACGTAATTTGGATTTTATTTACCCTCTGCATAGTGTCTATGTGGTATGAAACAGATTTATAAAATGTATTGTTAAATATATTACATAACTTAAAAGAACATTAATTTATGAGTTTTCACTTGGGCGTGTTTGTAACTTAAGTTAATAGCTACGTTATATAAATAAATAAATATTATAGGACATTATTACACAAATCGACCTAGTCCCACAGTAAGCTCAATTAAGGCTTGTATTGTGGGTACTGGGCGACGATAAATATAATATTTAATAAATACATATATAGATAACACCCAGACCCAAGAACAAATAATTGAGTTCATCACACAAATATTTGCCCTGACCGAAGATTGAACCCGGGACCGTCGGCTCACTAGGCAGTTACTTTACCACTGCGCCAACCGCGTCGTCAGTTGACAATATAAAATTCGACTGGTAGATATTAACATCAGGTAAGCCAATGAAATCGAATCATAAATGAAATGAAATTGTTTCTAACTGAAGTACCTATATGACCCGGCAACACAAACCACATCCAGTTAATATTCGGATGGTTTCGACTTGCGACCCTATCAAAATCGCCGACACGGGCAAGCCAATATCTCACCAACATCAAAGCCTATCAACTTACAAAGTTGGTAATATGAAGAACAATGTGAGGAATGTGAGAGAGGGCTGCGGGCGACGGGCTGCGGGTAGCGGGCTGGAGCGGCAGGCCGCGGGTGGCGGACCGTGAGTGTGCTTTTTATTACCAACTTTGTAAGTTGATAGGCTTTGATGTTGGTGAGATATT
>CAJQZN010043764.1:0-42231 GCA_907164685.1 Colias eurytheme | reverse complement strand
GTTTGTTTGAACGCGCTAATCTCAGGAATTACTGGTCTGATTTGAAATTATTTCAGTGTTAGATAGCCCGTTTATCGAGGAAGGCTATATGCTATATTAATTATATATATATATATCATCACGCTAAGACCAATAGGAGCGAAGCACTGCGGGTAAACCCGTGGGGCTAGTTATACAATATAGCCAATATAACGCGGTAAAGATGTAGCTATATAATGGTCTAAGAATTTTTAAAATCAACTTAGTAGTTTTTGAGTTAATACGTAACAAGCAAACAAAAATCGCACCTTTTCTCTCTATTTTATAAGTTTAGATATATCTTACTAAATAGCGTTTAAACGCGAGACAAGAAGAAAGAACCTAGCTAACTTTCTAGGCCGGTTTCTCAGGTACCTTTTATAGACATTTTATCTATTTAATAACCCTATTCAATAGATAATTCGCGTACTTTATCCGAGTTAAACTTCACAAAGCAATGTGATAATGTTAAACAGTTAAGATAACTTTATTTTACGTTTCGTTACTATCGTTAAGTATTATAGTTTAATTTTATAATATAAAAGCATTTAAGGCGCGGGACATATACAAGCGGCGCGGCGCGCATCGGGCGCGCTGTTGGCGTCCGAAAATGATATTTATATAGAGTGGTTAAATGCATTTTCTTCATGCATAATTTAGTAAAATTATGTTTTTTGTGCTAAAAGAGTTTAACATTAATTTGAAAGTAACGATTTTGTTTTGATAATTCCTTGTAAGTAAATAGCGAGGATAACCCCACGATTGCAAATATATCTTTGTTGGAAATGTTGGAATTTACTTGGAAAATTTTATAGTACTTTTAAAGTAATTTTAAAGTAGTACCTACTGGTGTAATGATGGAAGAAAAGAAGGTTAAAATAACACAAAATTTATATTGTACTAGCGGTCCGCCCCGGCTTCGCCCGTGGTACATATTTCGCAATAAAAGGTAGCCTATGTTCTTTCTCAGGGTCTAAAGATTATCTGTGCCAAATGTCATCAAAATCGGTCCAGTAGTTTATGCGTGAAAACCATACATACATACAAACCTTTCCTCTTTATAATATTAGTATAGATAAAATATGGTTTTCAAGCACAGGTTTACATTTAAACCATATAAATCTTATCATTAAAATCTCATTTCAAAAGTATTTACAGTACTGATCATTCCACAATATTATTACAATTACAAATAAATAAAAAACACAATCAAAATCAGGATTATCTTTATTTCTGACATTGTAAATACATGGGAACTTTCATTATGCTCTTCTTCATTTTCACTTTCCCTACTGCCATCACCTGTGTAAATCATTTCATCGATTAATTCAATTCACCTTTAAAAATAAAACGAAGAAGGGTATGTAATAGCAGCTCTATATAATTCCACACAGAGAGAACACATTTTTGACTGACAGGCTACCGTCTCCTACCACCCGATTTGTTTTTGATTGTGTATGACCGTGAATTGACCTCTATTTGGATGCGATGGGGGAAGCGCGCCTGCGGTACGCCTGCGGTACGCCCGCGGCGCAACCGTGGCGTGCCGCCTCGTCGCCTTTCCAAAATTCTTTCATACAAAATGTATAAGAAGGACGTGGTGCAAAACAGATTCAAGAGGTGCGCTTATGGCACGCCCGCGCCCGCGCCGCTTGTGTTTGACCCGCGCCTAACAAATTCATAGTTTTGAAATTATTCTCGCTTCATTTTAGCTCTGACATTCACATTTTGTCTCAGAATTAATAGAATTACGCTGTTTACCTTATTTTAAATAGCCGGTCATATAACATCAGTCAAATATTCAATTTCTACCCGTCCTCAAATGTGTCTTTACCATGACCCAGCTCCTCAAGCATAAACCTTAAATGGCCCCGACATCTATAACGTAACATCCACTATGAAAACAAGCACTCCCAAATGTGAATAGGTCATTAATAAAATAGGAATTTAAACGACTCTTTTCTTAATAAAAAAGCCGAAAACGCGCCAAATTTGTAACACAAAAGTCGTTTGAAGGCGAGAACACAAGTCTATCGTCATGCAGCCATTGTTGTAAAATTGGGCACGAAAAACAATTCGCGCCGGTCGATCATTCGACACCGTCCGAATATGCACACGTCTAAACACAAACCAACAGAAATACATTTCTTTCAACTCCGAATTTGGTCCTAATTGGTAATCATTCGTGAGTGATGACAGAGTATGCGTATTGATAAAATGCGCACATAAAAAGACATTAATTGCAAGAACGCTATGTGTTCAAATACACTAATTAGAAAGACGAAAAATAAAACCTTCTTGTTTCTTGTAGAATATGTACTAGTAATTACTTTATATTTTACTTTTATATCCATTTTCCAAATTCAAAAGTCTTCTAATGGGTAACAGTACGAAGAAAGAAAACAGATCATTTCTCCCTTGAGGCAGATGTCTGGCAAAAGCAACTGAGTTTACAATAAAAATATAATAATTCATTGTGTTGGCAACAGCATGTTGGCTAGCAAACTACAATGGGTTTTCCTGACTTGTCAATTCGGATATTTCCTTTCATTTCGTACAGTTTTGGGAAAAATATTGTTGCTAATTCTAAAAACCAAATTTACAGGATTTTAGAATTAAAATTAGATAGATGATTTTGTTTTGACGAAATTAACGGACATGAAACTTTAAGAACAATTTTTCTTGTATTGTTAGTTCGATATTTAAGTTGATCCATTTTCTGATTCCTACGGAATTTACATTGCGAATTCTTAACAACTATGACGTTGCAAGACTTTACAAATCGAGAGTTCAACGTACATTGGTTGTACCAGTCTCCTAACGGTACTATAATGAATTATAAATCATTATGACACAAGTGCAAGGCACGTACACAAAAGACTAAACATTTGTCATTACGCTCGTGGGAAAGGATTTTGAGCATTATTAGGGATGAACAAAACTTATAATTGCTCGCTTGTATATTTCGTTCTGTTCTTCATGTATATTAAATGGGATTACCAATGACTCTATCATAGGGGATTACGGATAATACGCGGAGACTAATGAAGGTAGGTATTACAATTCAAGAAATTGAATATGCCAAATGTTATGTGAATGTGGGTTCAAATTGCTACCTCCTTTATGAACTAGACTAGTTTTCCGCCCATGGCTTCGCCCGCGTTTTCAAAAAAAACCCGCATTGTTTCCGTTCCTGATGGATTTCCGGGAAAAAATAAGGCCTATATCTTATTCTGGGTCTTCAGCTACCTATATACCAAATTTCATTATAATCGGTGCAGTAGTATTTGCATGGAAGAGTAACAAACAACCATCCATCCAACCATCCTCACAAACTTTCGCATTTATAATATTAGTTACGTAAGGATAATTAATAGTTTTTATACATGTAATTGACGTACGTGATCCATGGCCTACTTGATGTTGTAGATATCGCGTGACAGCCAGGAATTTCCAAGTTCAAACCCTAGAGACTAATAAAAAGTCTCAGTCAAGGTTTCACTACCGTAAAAACATCGTACTTTGAATGAAGAGATATTATTTTCACTTTAGCTCTACGATAAACATCTACAGATAGGGAGGGTTAAAAAATATTGAGTCCGTCTAGAACAGTGGTTCTCAGACTAACGCCCTTTTATCATCATTTATTATTTTTCCTTATGATGCTAAGTTTGACCCCTCAGGAATGTATTAGTACCTACCACCTATTATGGATATTTTCTCAGCTAAACAAATATCAGCAAATAGATCATACGATATATATATATATCTATACATATAATAAAATCGTAGGAAAGTCAAAACTGTACATTGAATATTTTTTTAAAAGAATACATAATCCATGATCTATAATCGATATAGAAGCCAAAAATATAGTTTTTAGAATTTTTGTCTGTTTGTCTGTTTGTCTGTTTGTCTGTTTGTCTGTTTGTCTGTATGTTTGACCGAGCTAATCTCGAAAAGTACTGCATAGATTTACTTCAAATTTTGCATGAATATTCCTAAGAGGTCGGGTGAGGATAGTTTAAACATATTATCATGATATCACCTTCAGGGGAGAAGCTGTGAGCCTTTATTTTTCTTACATATTCCGTGTACTACGACAGCGTACAATCTAAAGACTCATGTTTAAATGTTGGTTTCGAGTATGCCATGCTATTATCTAGCTTTACAAAATAAAAACTATGTCATTTACGTAATTTGGGCAGAGAAGCAGTTAAATGAATCTTAGCAGTATAAAGACAAATTTGAAACAGCGCCATCTATGAAGTGTTAGAAAAATCAAACACACGTTAACTATTGGAAACTATAAAAATTATGCCATTTAAGTAACTTGGGAAGAGAAACATAGTTTAAAGAATGTAAGTTGTATAATGTTAATTTTGTAACAGCGCCATCTATGAGATTTCGTAAAAATCAAATCAATTTAGATGTTAACACTACCGAATACACAGTTGGAAATTAATAATTTAAATATAATTATGTTATTTATTTAACTCTTTAGCCCATATCTTCCCTTCCCTATAAGGTATATTTCGTGTAAATAATAAATATACTACATTTTTTAAAGTGAGGGTAGATGTTTATTATTTTAAGTAAAACTAGACACCATTATCTACAGTTAATCTAATATTGATTGCGTTCATTAGTTACAATTTTAAAAATCTTCGTATTTTATAAATTTACTAGCTTACCGCCCGCGGGTTCGTCCGCTTTGTCTAAAACCTAATAAATTATATACTAAAACCTTCCTCTTGAATCAGTCTATCTATTAAAAAAACCGCATCAAAATCCGTTGCGAAGTTTTAAAGATTTAAGCATACAAAGAGACATAGGGACAGAGAAAGCGACTTTTTTTATACTATGTAGTGATATTTATAAAGCAATTGAATGCCATAAAACCAAAAATATCAAATGCAATATTCGTGTTTTGTGAATTTTCACCATCATGCGTTCCCACAAAAAGTAAGTTGTTACTTATAGGTATTTATTTTTTATAATGATAGCAATTCATGTTTTTTGTTGGTAGGTATTATATTACACTTTTAGAATGAAATAATAAAATGATGAATTCTTTTATTATTTTGAGGTGCATTGGGAACAGTAGTTTTTGATAAAATTTTATTTATAAGTAGCTTTTTTTATAGATTTACAGTTAACTTTTGATTTTGTTATTTACTGATTCAATGCCCATAAAATTATATCGCCTTTGGAAGACGATTTCTGCTGATATTTTTACAACACCACTTGAAAATTGATGATTTGATGGTAAAGATAGTAGCAGCGAGGATTAAGTGGAAATTAGTAATCATCCGCTTCGTCAATTTTTGACTGAAGTTAATGTCCAACGTCCAATGGTTCAATCATTGGAAGTATCTCGGGAAATTTTGGAGGATATTTTTCAGGAAGGAGAGGAGGGGCAGCCAACAACATATCAAACGACTACGTTTTAGTACCGAAAAAAATGTTATTCCAAATGAAACGTAAATTTTGCACAAACAACTGTACAAGTAATGTTTTTATTTTGACTTTGCGGTTATCTGATTATAATATTTATCGTTATGGCTATCGAGGTACCGACCGTACTGGGATCAGAGTACATGATACAGTTCATCATCCAGGATTGCTAAGAGCATTTTAACACTGAAAAAGATGTTTTCTTTGAATCGTAGTTGCTTCATTTATTTATTTTTAATCATTTTACATAATATGTTTTATATTTTATAAATATAATATCATTTTCATTATTTAAGTAGATAAAATAAATTATGTAACGGTTTTATAAGAAAACACAGTATATTTATTAGGCGACGGTGATTTCTTCCAGGCAAAAGATATTCATCAGCTCAATAAAATTGAATAGTATGTTGTTAGTTATTCTTTAGATTCACAATTGTAATGAGCATTTCCGCAAGCAAGTTGTATCGTAGTTTAGATATATCATAGTTTTGACATATTAAAGTTCCAACAAAACCCTCAAATTTTTGAGCAGGGTTGAGCAAGATAATTTGAAAAATGTGCCGTGTTAAGTATTATAGAAAAGGTTAGTTCGTTGGTAATTATTATTTCTTCTTCATTTACATGTTGTTAGTAAAAATAAACTTTGACTAACAGTCAAAGTATATTTTAAAATTTAACTAATACTACTTAATATCTATTATACCTACTTATGTTCAGTATTTATCTGTATTATTCATCATCATCAGCCCATATACGTTCCCACTGCTGGGACACGGGCCTCCTATGAGGGTACAGGCCATAATCCACCACGCTGGCCAAGTGCGTGTTGGCGGATGACACGTCAACATGTCATCGAACTGTTTTAATTCTTCGACATGTCGGTTTCCTCACGATGTTTTCCTTCACCGTTCGAGCAGTGGTGATGTTACAACATGCGCAGATAAATTGAAAAATCAATTTATTTCCTGCGCGCTCGCCTGGTCTCGAACCCCGGACTTATCGATTCGAAGTCCGAGGTCTCACCACTGAGCCACCACTGCTTATCTGTATTATTATTGCTTGGTAATTAATATATTTTCATGTCGTATACCTAATTATAAACATAAGTTTGATGTGTAATTAGCTGGATTTATTTTTACACACTCACAGACTTATATTTTATGTTAAAAGAGTGTTAATAGTGTAAAGCGCGTCACACACGGTGAAGATACTATAATATTTTATCTTAAGATACTGTTATATTTTATATCACAGTATCTTAACGCATCCGGTATCAGCGTTCGGACCATCATTTTTCTTTTTGTCATTGCGTACTAAGACCCCTGTAGAACCGCCATCCTTTTACAAATGACGCGAAATTTTGTGGGTAATAAAATATAACAGTATCTTAAGATAAAATATTATAGTATCTTCACCGTGTGTGACGCGCTTAAATCATGATATTTTTTCACAATTAATAATAATCCTTTTTTCTAATGGTGTTGGCATTAAATTAAACCGCGCTGTCGTTTCGTTCACAAAAAGTGATGTTATGAGGAGCATATTCGGTCCTCATATCATAAAAAATCTGTGCGAAAACAATAAACACGTGTGAGGCCCTCACGGCAGATCGGGGCGGTCTGACGCGAAGTGGGGACAGCGTTGTCACTGTATCGCTCTTGCCACGCTGTTCAACAGATTTATTCGATAGTTCAGTTTTGTGTTAAGACCGCTGTGACAACCAACCCGTGAGACAACCAAACCCGGTCTCCCCTACTATCCCGTGAGACCGAAACCTTCACTGAGAGGGTATGACGTCTCACAGCTGATCGCAAACGGCATATTGTACTATCCCGTGAGACCGAAACCCTCACTGAGAGGGAATTACGTCTCACTACTGATCACGACAGTCATATTTTATCTCGAGAATCTGAAACTTTACTCAATATGAAGACCGTTTGACAAATAATAGGGTGCATCATAATATTATTCGATCTCTTGAAGATGAACATGAGTATAAGCAATGACTAGAGTAGGGACGCGAATATTACAATTATATGAGACAAGAACGATTAATAAGTTTGTTTAATGAAAGATTAAGAATTGAAACTATTCGGTCTCTGGAAACGGACGAATAGCGAGAGGCCCGTCTTACTGCAGACAGATTTCGTCATAGTCTTAATGACTTGAGGTAAACAATCTACGAATTCGGTGGTGTGGTCTGACAAATATAAAAGTGGGTTTGCTTATAACCTCACAATTGATTACAGATCATCTTCTGTAAAGGCGTAGTATGTTCTTTTTGTAATGCTTTAAAGTGTAGTAAGGAGTCGGCTTTCATTTGAAGATACACCGGAACCTTTGAAATCACTACTTTTAGAGGAACATACTGTGCAATGCAAACTGTTATTAGACAATATTCGCTCTTATAGTAGCGCGTTTCAAATGATCCTTTGGTGCTCAATAATTATCAGAAGGTCCGTTTATGCTTACTTTTAAGATACAAGGTCAATTTTACCATTTGATAGGATCCCTTTTGCCTGTAGGCCAACCTAAGTTTGTTTAAATAGGTATATTTTGTATTCGACTACAACGAATAGTGGAATACAAGAAATCAATATTTCTCAAATTTAAAACTGAATTCAAAACATTTCACAATTTTAGAACAGGTTAATTCGTATGTATGCAGTTTTAAATCGACATTAGAAGCTTTTCCTCAAGATGGTGATATCGGCACTCAGGAACTCCCTGGACGTGTTATAACGCCCAGGCCACAGTATTACAAATTTTTCCTAAAATAGAGCAACGAATGTATTTTCGCATAGCAACGGAGGGGAACTCGCGGGGGGTCAAGTGACGCGTCACGCGGGACACTTACCACAAACATGCTTAGTTTGTGGTACCGAGCGCGAAAGAAAGTCATCGTGTTTTTAGTAAAGTTACTATGTTAACTAACGTAATTTAATACTTAAGTACATATTCTATAGGTAATGGTGTGCTCAAACTGTTAATCTACATTTAATTTAGATTATTATATTTTGATACTAAGTAATGTAGAATTTAAATCACATTCATTCATGTTTTCTTCAGATTTTAAGATTTTCTTATCAGAGTGTTCAATTTTAATGTAAGTAGTTAAATTTTATAAGAGACAATAATTAAGAACATTCAAAAATAAAGTGTCACGTATTTTTTTTAAACGACGAATGACGAAAAACGACCTAATCGCGGACGAAGTCGCGGGCAACAGCTAGTATATATATATATATATATATATATATATCGTATGATCTATTTGCTATATGATATATATATATATAATGTTAAACTTTAACGAATCACACATATATATATGGATGTCAAAACTATGTATCTTGTTACACAAATACAGAAACTAGAGTTAAAAATTTTCAGTCCATCTTAAAGTTATACTGCGAAAATTCATAGAAAACTTCGAAACAAGCAACTCTCTAGATTCCAATCTAAAAATATATCTCAATAAGGAAGAGCTCAATAAGGAAATGTGGATGAAATAACAATTTTCTACGTAATCTGCAACAGATGGAAAACAGCCGGTGTCCCGCAAAACAACTATCTTATTATGCATTACATCTTGCCGATTTGTGCCGTACTATATGCAATGTTTTTATTGAATGAACTCTTTTCTGTTGTATGGAAAAGCTAAGGGTTCGTTACAGGATATAGGGAGACTGATTTGTTGAATTTATGTCTTAATAAGAAATTTGTTTATTTTTTATTTATGACACTTTATTGTACAATACCAGAAATAAGAAGAGATACAATAACGTTATGAAAACACAACAAAACAGGGCAAGTGTAAAAAAGGCGGAGAGAAATCAGAAAATGAAAATTATTTATAAAAATTTATAGAGCAGTAGAAATTTCATGGGGTTAGTAAGTAGGTACACACTACACACGACACATATTTTAAACGGGAAATCTTCTTATATATAAAAATGAATCGCAAAATGTGTTGGTAAGCGCATAACTCGAGAACGGCTGAACCGATTTCGATAATTCTTTTTTTATTATATACCTTGAAGTACGAGGATGGTTCTTATGTAGAGAAAACGTAAACATGTACCACGGGCGAAGCCGGGGCGGACCGCTTGTATTATTATATATTTGCTAATATTAAGCACGGCAATATAGCAACATGGTTATTTATTCTAGTACCTATCAGTACAAATTAAGTCACATACTCACACCACGGAGGATTACACCCAAATTATTCAGTAATATATTTGTCTATAAGTATAAAAAATACACATTACTTACAACTTGGGACACAAATTCTAATCAATAAATAATACCACATTTACTATGAAACCAGTCTAGTTAAACAGTCTAGGTATTTAGGTATCAAATAACGACCGCGCGCAAGGTCACGGCAGCCGTTAGTCAAAGCCGCCGATATTCCCGAAATAGACTATAAAAAACCTATAGACCACGGTTTACTATTGTCCAATATCGAAGACAAAGAATCCTTTAATGCTATTGTTTATACATATTTCATGCGGTTCCTGAAACTGTGATTTATAGTCGACAATTCCTATAAGTTTCAACGTATGTTTCCTACTAATATTATATTTATGCGAAAGTTTGTGAGGATGTGTGTGTGTTTGTTACTCTTTCACGCAAATACTACTGAACCGATTACAATGAAATTTAGCACACATATAGAGGGTAACTTGGATTAACACATAGGATAAATTTTATCCCGGAAATCCTACGGGAACGGGAACTATGCGGGTTTTCCTTTGAAAACGCGGGCGAAGCCGCGGGCGGAAATCTAATATTATATAATTATCTGTGGTAATATTAAAATATAATTTGGAAAATCCAAAAGTGCACGCCTCATAATTTTTTTTTAATAAATATTTATTAATTATTATTTTTGTTTATTTAATAACAATTAAACCACATCGAATCAGACCCTGAAAAATGAAAGGGTTCTATTCCTGAGCATACTCAAGCGTAAGAGAAAAAAAAAGACTCGATTAGTAAAGTATTTCGGTCGCTATCGTGTTAACAAGAAAAAAGATCCGCACATACAGACACACGGACGTCCAAGACAGAACTTTTTTAAACTGTTTTTTAACTAGTTTAAATAACAAAAATGACATCAAAAATATCATGAACGTTAAAAATAGTGTTTTTTCTTAATATGTGTGTGTATGTATTATCTTACAAGTGCAATGTATGATACATAAAGACATTTTAAGTTTGAAAAATCAGATGTTTTGCGCGAAGTGACAGTAGTACCCACCTCAACGCTTCGCTTATGAGGCGTGCAATACTACAAAGATTAAATGGTTGTATGGTTTCTTATTGTTTTATTTTATTTCTTATTATGTGTTTTTCGCACTCTAAACATGAAATTTAACTTAATAATGAAATAAGTATCTTTTACGTAATGGTTTTAGTTTTATCTTCCTTAACGAACCCTTTCATTATCCTATTATAGAGCCGGGTAGACGCTAAACGTATTAAAATTGAATTTAATGAAAACCTTGTCCCTTATTTAATTGTGTATGCCCCAGCGAGCCAGCGTCACGGAAGGTGCCTTGCGATGCGCTACACTTGCTACTTTAAAAACCTTTTCTTTTGATCTGTGGGTTCCGTACCTTTTGGATCGAGAATCGCAGGTCCTACAAATATTAGAAATGCGAAATTTTATGAGGATGGATGGTTATTACTCTTTCACGCAAATACGTAGTAATACAGAACCGATTACAATGAACTTTGAAATGTGGGTAGCTGAAGACTCAGAATAAGACATAGGCTACCTATCCCGGAAATCCCATAGGAACGGGAACTATACGGGCTTTTCTTTGAAAACGCAGGCGAAGCCGTGGGCGGAAGTCTAGTATTAAATTTATATACAATTTGCAATAATTGCTTATTAGAGATTGATAAAGGATAGGCGATTTAATGACTGTTGTATTATGTGAAAGAAAACAAAAAACTCGATTTGCAGAATTCTGATCACGAAAATCCATAAGCCTTTAAATTATTCCTTTCAACGCAAAATAATTAAACGGTCCTAATGTTAATCTAATTCCAGGAACCGCCATAAACCAAAAACCTCACACCGTTAATTCGATACACGGAACCCCAAAGCAAATTAGACCGAAATCTGAAGCTAGCAAATCATCGTTTGTGTTCTTGAACTCGTGGGAGAGTCGTAATTTCCGACTCGCCCACTTGAAACCAGCTAATTTGTAAGATTTGAAACAATGAACCTACGGAACCGTCGATGGTGATGTTTGACGTAAAGGCTCTACCTATTTGGTTTTGTTTTGTCGAAATAAAATTACGGTTAAGACGATTGCCAAGTTTTTTTTTTATGTTGTTAAATATGTATTTTAATTTTTGTTTTTTTTTTCGATTGAGAGTTATTTTAAGTTAAAAACAAATTCTTATATAAATTGGCAATATATCAAATTCGTTGGATATATTTTATCTAACCAGCACTGCGGCTTTTAAGTTTTACCTAATATATCATTATATATATATATATATATTATGTATGTATTGTGTATATATACACAATACTAAAAACACAATAATATCTACCAATTTTGAATAAAACAACATCAAAATATACACACCGGCACAATTAGCGGAACAGAAAAAAAAGTGAGACTATGAGATAATAACGCATATATTTGACGAAAATGTAATTAGATACAAAATAACAAGTTGATTAACATCTTTTAACAACGACTTTGAAAAGTCTTCGTTATTTTTTATTGAAAAATAAAGAAATTTGAAATAAGTGACATTTTTAGATGATTATGAACTATCACAAAAAAATAAAAAAAGTAAGCATTAAATGATTTGACAATAAAATTAAAGCAAAATTAATAACGAGTGTTTCCCCCTCTTGCTCTGATTACGGTTTCCATTCGTCTGGGCTTGCTACAGATTATGTTATCGATGATTTCTTGAGGCAACCGCTCCCACTTCTCAAGTAATGCGTTTCCAAGTTCATTCAGATTGTTGGGGGGTGGCATTCAGGATTTAACCCTTCTTTTTAGCAAGTCCCAGACATGCTTTATCGGATTCATATCGGGGGAATTTGCTGGCCACTGCATCACCGGTATACCTACGTGGCTCAGATATGCCTTTAACGATTGTGCACTATGAGCACGAGCATTATCTTCCATTAGAATAAAGTCGTCACCAATAAATGGGGCAAATGGTACAAAATGTTCTTCTTAATGTCTCTGATGTATCTATCTGCTGTCATGATCCCTCCTGTGACTATCGCTAACTCCGTGCGAGCTCTCAAACATATCCCTCCCCAAACCATAAATCGAGCCGCCACCATAAGCCACTGTGTGTTCAAAATTAGACTATATTTGGCGTTCTCCTCTGTGTCTCCATATTCGCTGTCTCCCATTGATCTGTTTTAAAAGAACTCTGCACTCATCAGTAAAGAGAACCTGCTGCCATTCGTTCAAATCCCAGACGATGTTCTCGCGTATCGGTTTCTGTTCCGCTAATTGTGCCGGTGTGTGTATTTTATTATCCTGTACACGTAATGGAATAATAAATTATTACAAACTTTATTCGCTCCATAAAAATGAAGATCATGCAAATTAGTATACACTTTTACAAGCGAACATAAAAGGAGAAGTATTCCGAACAAAACAAATTAGAACTAAAAAATATATAGTCTGGCTACACTATACATTCTTATTTCTTTTGGCATGGCGTTCTGCACCTTTGTCCTGAGGCGAAACAAAATAAATAACCAAGACTGGCTTAGGAATTTGTATTCATCCTGCATACGCTTTCAAAATAAGCATCTTAGAATACAATAGACGCCCTAGCGGCTGAGTCATGTCTAGGATCAGCCTAGGTCTGTGGGCGGTAATTAATAGTTGAAAGTATTTGAAAGTTAATATGGTGCTTAATGAAACTGTTCTTAGTTTAATATGTGAAACTGTTCTTCGTTGTAATGAGAATACACTGTAATTATAGAGTCAGTGTTGTCGAAAAACTAATAAACAACTTAGAGCCAGCCCACTTTTTAATAAATTAAGAAAGCTTCAATTGTCCTATAAAAGCTACAATAGTCCTTGAAAAGAAAATAATATCCTTCTTCAATAAATTGTTTGAATGACTATGAACTTTGAAAGCGCACATTTCAAACAGTTCATAGAGTTTTCAATTTTTATACATATTTTTCAAATAACAACCATGACTGTTATTTATTGGCATTATATATAATTTGCAACTATAAAATATACCTTTGAAATGTACGAATCAAATCCTAAGTAACAGTGCCTTTTTAAAAAGATTTTCAACATAACAAAAAGCTCCTCTGTCTCTTTGGGTAAAGAAGACTAATAGCTTTTCTAGTAAAAACGACCAGTTAAATAGATGAGAGTTCTGCTTCTCCACAAAACAATATGAGCCTTCAGTTTTATCATTTACTATAATCATTAGCAGAAACTACTAAAACAATCTAATAAAATTAACTTTTACCGTAACGAAGGATTCGTAGAATCTGACTTCTCAAGAAATATGTACTTATACATGTACTGTATAATAGATCAGTTTCTTGTTAGAGTATAGATTTACTGTGTAATTTCCCCGTGTAATATTTTCTATTTTCCAACAGCTGCTATATTAGATATCTGTTTAACATCAAAATTTAGTCGAAGAGACTATATTACAAAGTTTTCCTGCTAAAAATCAAAGAATGTAGTCATTCTTTACATTTAAATAAAAACTAAATAACAATATAAAATTTGGAAAAACCTGACATCTTAAAAATTACAAAACAGGCTATTATAAAAGTAATTCGGTATACAATCCGCGACTACATATATTTGCTATAATTAATGTGCTAGCGACATAGACCGTCCATTAAGCACTTAAGATAGCGAAGACCTAATTAATCAATTTTGTGTCACTTTAATAATACAAGCAACTAATGAGCTGATAAGCAGGTCATCTTTTTCATACCGGTAAATTGGCCTGAGCGTAGGTGCGTCGAAATCTCTGCTGACAACGTGGAAACTTACTAGGTATATATTTGTTAAAGGTGAAAAAACATATATTAAATTTATATTTTAGATATTTCACTAAAATCTGCAAAGTTTAGTTAAATATCCAAATCTCTAATACATATTTTCCTCAGATTAAGACGACTGCTCGAAGAGAAATGGACATTTTTCAAATGTTAATTCTGTCTCAAATATACGTGAAGTTTATTTTCTTCAATTGTTAAATACATATTAAAAAGTCTACCTGTTTATCTACTTTGGTTTTAATATATCCAGGAAAAAATGCAATAAAGATATAAATAGAGTTAATAACCTACCTACCCATCGTGTTAGTTTATTTTAACTTTTTTTATCCAAAATTACCACTAATTTTATAAATATACAAGTTGACATTAATGCGATTACTTTACTTATTATTAAAACACATGACTCACTAATTTACCACTGCGTCGTCAAAAGCAACGTTGGTACAATATTATTTATGTTATGATGCCCTAATAGTTGCCTTATACTTAATAGTTCAAGCCGAGGTTCGTGACCCTAAAAGACGTCTGACATGTCGCCTACATAGGTGAGCCATTAAGCTGTTTGAAGCTATAAGGCTTAAAACAAACAATATTAGAAATAGAGGTAGACTGTGGGAAGCAACGTTGTTATAAAATAATTTTGCAGAGCTTTTATAAGGTTTTGCTTGTGATTGTTTCCAAAATATTTTAGTGAAATAAAGTGTTGTCAAGTTATAATTCAGTGAACAATCCTTAACAACGTACATCTTTTCCAAAAGTATATTATGTAATATTGGACCAGAATCTATGTGCAAGTACTAAATTAAAATCATTTACATTTCAAGTCATTAATAAATATCTTTAAAACCATTTACCTAAATAAGCTCATAATTTAATATTGGCAATACGCATGCATATAAAAGAGTGATTTAATGGAATTTTCGCTTTACTATAGTCTATACTGATACTAAAGTCCATTGAAATTTCTTTAAACAGCTAATAATTCCGAATATGTAAATTCAATTCATACAAATTCAATCCGATTCAAGATTTTTATTTACATCAGTACCTACGTCTGTTATATTGCTATTGCCCTCTTATGAATAGGTCTTTTTACGTCAAAAATTTTTCAATAAAGCCAGTCACCTTAGAATACACTAACAAAATATATTCACTTTATTTTAGACTAGCTTAACACCCGCAGCTTCGCTCTCATTGTCTATTTCTAATTGTATACTAAAATTGTCCTTGATAAACACTCTATCTATTAAATTCACATATTCATTGCGTTTTTAGGATCTAAGCATACATAGACAGACAGCGGGAAAGTTTATTCTATACTTACTACCATATTTTCCACTACGTCAAAACCGCCAATGTACTACGATTATTCTTATAGATAACCTAAATAGCTATGCATAGATTATCTTCCATTTCTATTCGAATGACGTACTCAAAATAGTACTTCGAATAACGAGGTTCCCCGTCGGGTTACATACCACTTTCTGATGACCAGACACCAGGTATGCATGGACTGTATTGCATTCATACTTGATAATTATTCAATCGAACTGTGCCTATTGTTCGGCTTGTTAGTGCTTTTTAATAACATTGTTGAGAGGATAGTTAAAAGCTACTTAGATAGTTAAAATTGTAGGTAAAGAATACAAATTCAATAATTTTAAACAATCAAACAAATTAAATTTATAGTATAACCTCAAAGTCAAAACCTGTTTGGTAACAGAATTATGAATCAAATATTTTAATGAACATTAGATTGTTCATCACTATCATAAATATAATTCTATTTAGGTCGTTCTATTTCCAAAATTCTTTAACGACATAAAAAAACATATTTTGTAGAAAAAAACCATTTTGACAGGACATAATTACATTCCAGTTCAGATTATTCGACTTTTTATTAATCGAAATGTATCAACGGTGGCGATATTAGCCGAACTGGTCTACCCACGAGATCCGGTTAAATACCCTGCCCCACAATGATATAAATTATATTAAACCACTGAATAATGATCCTTCTAACTGTCCACATAGAGATTATATTCTCGTAAACTCGAATCAGACTTGTGGTTGACTGTATACAGTCTATTACTCAAAGTATCGTAGGCGGCACATAGAAAGACCTAGATTATATTTCAATAGTAATATCTATTGACCTGTAGTAGCTTTTTCTTATGACTTATTTATGAAACCACCTAGGAGCAACTGTCTTACATTTTAATTGACAAAGTTGTGTGTATCGTTACGTTAATTTATTAGTAGAATTCGATCATATACATAAAGTAATGCAATTAGAGTTGATATAATGTGTATGCAGCTATAAAACCAACATACAGCGGCAATTTCATTATACAATATCCTGATTTATATTTTTCATTTATTTAATTAACACTTTCAATAGTTCCGTATATTATTTATTAAACACGGAACTAATAAATCGAATCAAACAATAAGTTACCTTTCTACAAATAAAACAATATCAATCACATTGAAGGTGCATCGTCTAGGACCAAAATACCTACATTCCTTCTAAGGAATGACTTGACTCCATTGAATATGGCCTTATTCACGCACTCCATGGAAATGTGCCCACGCATTTCTACAAGCAGTGTAGCCAGTCGATTTGAAACCTTATCTCTGTGGAGTAAATTTGAATATTGTGTGTGTTCCTTTCTGCAAATTGGCATGGTTCAAGGGTTGGAATTTCCACAATCGCGACTTTTGCCCGCCACCCAATTGGCACGATATTCAAACAATGGAATTTCTAGAAACGTCCAAATGAATTTAGACATGAATCATTCGCATTACTTTTGTGAATTATTATTCCCTTTTGGTGTTATGATAATGATAAATGGCTGAAACATGCTGAACAGTATAAAGGGACTAACTAACTAAAAAGTATGTAAGTACTAGCGGTCCGCCCCGGCTTCGCCCGTGGTACATATTTCGCAATAAAAGGTAGCCTATGTTCTTTCTCAGGGTCTAAAGATTATCTGTGCCAAATTTCATCAAAATCGGTCCAGTAGTTTATGCGTGAAAACCATACATACATACATACATACATACATACAAACCTTTCCTCTTTATTATATTAGTATATATGATACAGAATATACATATTAAAACGGATAGATTACAAATGAAAACACACAAACACGTGAAGTGAATTAAAAATGCCACTAGCAGTTAATCTATACTTTATATTATAAAGCTGAAGAGTTTGTTTGTTTGTTAAGCACGTTTAACGTGCTAAACAAGAACTACTGGTCCGATTTGAAAAATTATTTCGGTGTTGGATAGCCCATTTATTGAGAAAGGCTATAATAGGCTATATATCATCACGCTAAGACCAATAGAAGCGGAGCCACGTGGGTGAAACCGCGGAGCGCAGCTAGTTGTAAAATATATTAATTGTATAAGATCATATTTGGTTTATCACGGTTGTAATAACTATTAACTAAGGCAGCTCGTTCACAGACTATGATATATTAGCCACTTGAAATACAGAAGGATGTATTTATAATCGATAAAAGGTGACTCGTAAAATCTGGTTAAGCGCAAATTTACGGCGTCTGAAGCGCACGGAGCTATAACCGCCTATAACTCAAGTGGACAATACACGTCAAGATTATAATCTGTGGACTCTTGTAGCTAGCTATAATATCTATAATGGCTCATTGTCAGACCAAAGCCCGCGATTACGAGCAAGATGGTGGCTATCTTTGAAATTATTTCACATTTTTAAGTTTTGATTTCAATGATAAACATTATTGATTCTATACTGGTAACTAAAAGAAACTACTATTTGAGTATTATGAGCATCCAAGCCTTAATTCTAAAAATAATTAGGTATCGAAATTCAAAAGGTATTGCTCTCATTGCATTTCATAGAAACTATTGGAATTTAGATACTTAAACACAAAAAAAAATCACAGCACTACTTTATTTATCCTACACACAATGTCCTAATGCATGTTTTTCATTTTTATTAAACCCATAAGTCATATTATTTCCATTGAAGTAAAGTCAACCATGACCATATTAATTATCAAACACACCACATAAAAAAAATACATTCTTTTATATCGTAACCGTAACCATATAAATTATCAAAAAAACCATATAAAAAAATATTCCAAAATATCGTACGGTTTCATAATAGTGACCCATAGCTATCACGATCAGAGCCTATCTCAGGACAGCTGGGCTGCCTCTGTTGGTTTCTTATCTATCAAACAATACCTTTTCGTTTTGTTCTATTGAAAATGTTCTCTATATTGTATAGAAAAGCTGACGAAACTTAATTATATATCGGGTCTATTATCTTCTTAACTAAAGCGTCTTAGCGAAGTACAGAATGTGGATATTCGGTTATTTTTTTATATTTTCCGGGATGTAAATTATAGTAAAATACTTCTTGCATACATTAAGATGGTTCTAGATATACTTGGTATTATTACTCATTAAAAACATAAAATATGATATTATGTACGTGGATTTGAATTTTAAAATTAATATCCATATATAGATTACATATTTTGATTTAAGAAACCAAATTATAATTCAGCCCTACCTATTAAAAAGAGCATTTTAATTTTAATCATGCTTTGGATATCGTTTTTTTTATCTATATTGCACTTCGTGCTCCCAATCTGTGCTCCCAATAGACACCGATTCTAACATAGATACACCTCATTTTTTTTTCTACAAACTGTCAAATTGACAGTCAAGGCATGGCGGCCATGTTTTTATTCCATTGCCGCCAACTCCACGACTTGATAAGAATAAAACATACCTAAAGTAATTATTAAATTAACGTATTGTGTCGCCTTAAACACTGCAGGAGGAACTACCAAAAAACTATCGCTGAAACGGTGATTTATCCTTTTATAATAAGTTTTACCTACATTTAATCATATTGACAGTACAAAAAACAAACCCACATCGATCTTAAGAACAGTACTCGTATCGACAGCATCATTAAGGCACAAAAACAACGAACTCTTAACAATATGCAAAATGATTTGCATAAATCTAAAAAGAGAAGGAACGCCGGGCGGAATGCAAGTTGTTATTTATTCTCGTTTCCTTCGCATAAATAAGGAGCTGACGGTTTGATTCCGCGGGTCATTTTGTTTAAGTACCCTCTTTTTGCAAGTACAATTGCTTTAAAGATTTCCGTGCTATGTCCATTGGACTTTTGACATGAATTTTAACTACAGTATTAATTTAAGCCCCAGTTGGATCATGAAGAAGTTAATAAATACCCGTTAAAATACGTAGTTTTGTTCTTTATATTATACCTTGAACACTACCAAAATATGAATACTACCAGTATCATATTTCGAATAACATCTGCTATTCTTGCTTCTTAATTAATTTTATTAATTTAACAGGCATTTAGCAATAAAACCCTTCTACTGTTTCTTAATTCTTAAAACAATAAAATAAAAAGGGCACACTCGCACCTGATCCCCTATCTCCTAATTACATGTTTTATGGAGAATTCTGATTGACGCTTAGAGCACTCTAAAGCACCCCGCTAAGTCTCATCCCGCACAAAGGTGATAAAAATAATCGACTTATAGACCACACACAGTGTGAAGAATAAACTAGCGACTTGCGTGTTCCTTTTTATCTACAACTGGTACCGATAATCAATACATTATCTATAAGTTTTTCCGCTTTGATAGATTAGAGCCCGAATAATATAAGACGCAGACTTTCACGTAGCCAAATATCTCGAGCAGCTTCACGGATAAACAAAGCTGATATTATTTCACTAAATATGAATGAACGATCATTGATATTATTCATCACACGTATACACTTTTAACATAACTAGCTGTGCCCTGTGGTTTTACCCGCATTGCTCCACTCTTGTTGGTTTTAACGTGATGATATACCTAATATAGCCTATAGCATTCCTCGACAAATGGGCTATCTAATACTGAAAGAATTTTTCAAATCGGACCGTAGTAGTAGTTCCTGAGATTAGCACGTTCAAATAAACAAACTCTTCAGCTTTATAATATTAGTTTAGATTAGACCATAGCGTTCAATTTCACGATTACTATATAAATAAATACGAAAAGAATAAAATAATACTTTAAAAAATAAAATATATATATACCTACGGGGAACCTAAAAATACTGATGGAAATACAAAATATCACAGAAAAAGATGGTCTTCCATACATATTCTTAGCTTGAAACATTAGAAATGAAATTCAAATACCTGGTACAACATCACTTCAAAAACAACGATATGAATATCATAACGTTTCTGCATTTCCACTTACCCTTTGTTCCATACAAAGCAATGCAATTCACGACAAAAATGTACATCATGTTCATGGAAACATCTGTCTCAGGATGTTAGAATAAATGTAAGTCACGACGCAACTAAGTATATTAAAATGTATGCTAAAATGTTCAAATTCCACCAGATATCGATATTTTACTAACAAATACTGAACATTGCTTGTTCCCCGACATTCATCTTGTCAGATGTCGAGCATTAGTAAGTAAGTATAGTTAACTAGCTTTCCACCCGCAGCTTCGCCCGCGCAGTCAAAGAAAAACCCGCATAGTTCCCGTTCCCGTGGGATTTCCGGGATAAAACCTATCCTATTTCCCGGGATAAAAAGTAGCCTATGTCCTTTCTCGGGTATCAAAATATCTCTATACCAAATTTCATGCAAATTGGTTCAGTAGTTAAGGCGTGATTGAGTAACAGACAGACAGAGTTACTTTCGCATTTATAATATTAAGTATGGATGTTCGCAAACATAGTTGTATGAAATAGAGATGTAGTAAGCATTTAACAAGATGCCAACAACGTTTTGGTTGGAGCTGCACCAGTTTTGAAGCAAGTATTGCAGAACGGTTCGTTTACATCAAGCGAATGCTCATTCTAACCCCACTATGTCAAATTCTTTTAGTGAAAAAAGGCGTGTAGAGTATTCTTTCGTTTTCTTAGTGCGTTCGAAAATATTTTATGCAATGTTTTCATACTGAACAACACTGAATACCTATGAGTTTTCGTTTACACTAAAAGATCCTGAAAAAATGCTCTTGCTCTAGCTCTTTGTCGCTTGATGTAATTGCACCATAACGCTCGGTACTTAATTAATTAAATTATATCTTTAATTTCTAAGTAATTTTGTGATTACTTTTCTCGTTTAGTACTTGATAATAACCCAACGGATATGTAATCACATAAAATAATTTTAGTTTTTATAGTTTAGCAATTGAAATAATCTATGCGTATTTATAATGCTCTCAAGCACGTATCTTTCTAACAGGACTACGTTACACCATTTAGAAATAGAAGATAGTTGATTATATTAACTTTTATATCCCTAGATTTGATGCTCGGGAAGGAGAAATGGTAACATAATTCTCTTTTCAACTGACTTAAAAAAAGGAGCGTTAGGATTTTTTTTCTTTGTTTTGTTACCTCAGAACTTTCATCGGTGAACCGATTTTGATGATTCAAACGGAGACAAATACAACAAACCAAATCATTGAAATCCGTTCAGCCGTTCTTGAGTTATTGTGTCACTAACATAACTATCTTTTATTTTATATTATTATTATTATGATTCATAATATATTTTCTATACGAGGTAAAGGCAGATTAATGTAAGTACTGTATACACATTGAGGGCATGAGACGAGACTGACCTTTGCATCGATGTCTCTGCAATTCATTTTAATATCGTCGCCATATTCGTGGGATCTTATTTTTCACTTCTGAAGAACTGATGGAAGCTTTAGGAGATTTTCTGCTATGTATTTTTTATAGTTTACTAGCTGTATTTGCCAGGAAAATGATTTAGAGCTTTGAGCTACTAGACTGGACCTGATTGATGGTGTAATTTATCTCTAAAAGGTGTTTTGTTAAAACAAATAATAATTGTGGAGAAGCAACATACGGTACATCAAACGAACATAGAGCTAGAGCACGAGCATTCTTTCGTGATCTTTTAGTGTAAACGAAAACTCGTATTCAGTGTTGTTCAGTATTAGAACATTGCATCGAATCTTTTCGAACGCACTAAGAAAAACGAAAGAATACTTTACTGGTTTTAAAACTAAACGAATTTGACATAGTGGGGTTAGAACATTGAGATATACATATGGAGACGACACCGCCTACATCACTTATGTTCCGCTCAACATACGCCATATGGCGTAACTGCACGCTCATTTTTTGTTTGTTTTAAAGTGAAACGCATCAAATATGCCTTCGTGTGTGTTACGATATTGCACAAATAATACAAATAATACGGAAAAGTGCAAAGGAATAACTTTCATCGGTAAGTACCTAACTAGATAATAATTTTTAAAACCTAGTTAGAGCAAAAAAATGGCGCACAGATTTTGTTCGTGGTGTCTTCTCCATACGTAGTACTTTATCTCAATGGGTTAGAATGAGCATTCGCTCGTTTGATGTAAATGCACCGTAAAAATGAACAGAGAATATGAATTATTACTTTCCAGCTATATTAATTTCAAAGTTTAATATGATTTCGATACATAATATCTTCAAGTACTGAATAGATATTCATTTTATTACGGAGATAAAATTCTAGGTTATACCACGTCCCACTAAAATATCAGTCGGTGAAATCGCGTAGGTATTGCAGCTATTTATAAAATAAATTCCGATGTAAATTCTCCTGTCTCGCACTTACTTTTATTTATAATATAGCCTTATACAGGTGCGCTCAACCTTTGGTTGATAATAAATGAAAAAGTAGATATGTATGTGCTTTGGAGTTAAAGTAAGGAAAACGGCAGCATTTTTTAATATTCTTAGTATCATCATACTTCATTAATAAAAATCGCCAAATTATTATGCTTTGCTTGCAGATCTGTTGCTTCATTCACAAGAATATATTTATTTATTTCTTGACACCGCAAGGAGCAATAAATATAATTTCATCTTTGGCAAAAAATTTTGGATTTTATAATAATAAATAATAATAATTAGTTAATTGTAAATTGGCTTTCACACATACTATGTTTTCTCTTTATCTGGGTAAAAACAACCTTAACTTGAGGGCGGTTCTCAAAAAAATCATTCAATTCATCTAGGTATTTAAATTGAATAAAAATTATAAATTACACAATAAACAATAAAGTTTTAAAGGCATTTTATTATTTTAGTAGGACATGACCGGAAAAAGTATTTTATCACCAAAGGTTGATCGCAACAGCATGAAACATTGTTACTATAGTCGGATCGTCGATGTCTTTGCGTTCCGATAATATCGCATAACGAGCGTTTACGCATGGCCCGGAGTGTGAGCTATGCGATTTAGCTTTACATGTGTTTATGTGAAACAAATGTTGTATTTAATAAATAATAACACTAAAATACGAAAATTGAAACGCACGAATGATTCTTTCATTTAAGCGAATTTAACCCATTGAGCCCCAGAGGGCCCGATCGGTCCCAGACACAATAGATTTTCATTGTGTCTGTGGTTCTGGGGCTCAGTGGGTTAAGAAAAGGAGACAACTTTTAAAGCTCCCTTGATATGACAATTTAAAAGCTCAAAATGATTTTATTGTAACAAATAAAAATTTTTAATTTTTATATTAAAGTTAATTAATTAAAGATCAAACGTAAAATAATAGCTGTGCCGAACTTTTCCACACAGGTACAAAAACGCGGGAAAAGCATGTATGTGTCTATTCTGCCCGCGGCTTCGCCCGCGTGGTGTTTTGATAAAAGGTAGCCTATGTTCTTTCTCAGGGTCTAAAAATTGTCTGTGCCAAATTTCATCAAAATCGGTTGAAACGTAATAGACAGACAGAGTTAGGTACTTTCGCATTTATTATATTAAGTAGGGATTGGTACATCACAGCCAACTTGGCAGTGCCAAGTATTATCAACATCCTTGTAAGTGACGTTCTTAAAAACTTTCTCCTTTATAATATTTATGTGTAGGACTAATGTAATAAAATAAAAATAAGTTTACGGTCGCAACCTTCCTTCAATAACTTATGACAGCAATAAAGCATACATCATTTAAATTTAAACGGCCTCAATTTAAAATATTTATTACCTTAAGGGTAGGTATGTTTTAAAGCGTTCCTCAGATAATTCAATATACTCTATAAAATATACAAAAATTATTTTAAATCAGTTTTATAACGCTTTATCATAATATACTCAAATAATGAATGAAAAAATGTTATTCTACACCTTATAGAATACCTACATTTTAAAAACTTATACAACACTAGTGGTCCGCCCCGGCTTCGCCCGTGGTACTTATTTCGCAATAAAAGGTAGCCTATGTCCTTTCTCGGGTATCAAAACCAAATTTCATGCAAATTGGTTCAGTAGTTAAGGCGTGATTGAGTAACAGACAGACAGAGTTACTTTCGCATTTATAATATTAGTATGGATAATTTAACAATGTACCTACTGAAGACGGCCTTATCGCTGCCAGCGATCTCTACCAGGCAACCCAGAAGACGAGGAAAATAATAATACCTCGATTAAAGTCACATAACATTTTTCTATTCTATTGTTTGAAAATATATCCAACTCTATTCACTATTTAATCTGATTAATGAAAATATAATTGCAATTTTATCCGACTTTTATTAAAGTTACATTGTAAAGTGTATTAAAGATTCAATTACATAAATTATCTTTACCACCATGTCGCAAGTACAAGATATTAAAACACGATCGAATAAATAATATTATTAAACATTGGGATTGTTTAAGTTTTTTATTACGCATAATCCGCTTTACCTCATTCACTGAACGATGCACGTAAGCTTCGAACTTGAGACTTTTACACTTTTGCTATTATTTTTAGAACATAGATTTACTAATATTATCGCGTTGAGTAAAACTGTGCAGCTATTGCTTATTAACTGTCATTTTATGACAATACTTAAAAAAAGACGTGTGGCACTCGGGGACTGCCGCGGTCATGCCGCGGTAAAGCTATTGCATGCTACCTCCCGTGCAAGCCACACCTCCGTGCCCATCGGAGTGGGGAGCGTGAGGTTTTTTCGTTACGGAATATCTGGATTCGGTCCCCGCGCTCAAGGCCCGCGATAGAAGCTATGCAATAGCTTAAAAATGAAATCCGACATATTAAGTTTTCTTGCATAATCTGGATACGTATATTTCAATCCGTTGTTTGAAAGTAAAGAAAGTGTACTCTATCACGCAAGAACGGCTGAAATAATTAAAATAAACAATTTGGTGCAAAGATGGACCAAATCTGAAAAAAGTTGATGGCTCTATGTCCCAGAAAGTAATATTGTTACCAGGGACTATAAACTATTGACTAATGAAGAACTCTTGTAAGTTTTTGTAAAAAAAATACATAATATAATAATATAATCCCGTCTCACGTCCACATTGTTCGTAGCCGCAGCATTTATGACCTGGATTGGGCTTCCAAGAGCGGTCATTTTTTATTTCGTCTCACTTTTACTACTCGGTTGACCTCAGCGAGCGGAGTAAAAAACACAAGCGCTTTGTCGGCTCCGACCAACTAAAGACTCCTTTATTTAAGTTTAACTGAAGCTTTGAAACAATCGCTTAAGGAAAAATAAGAATACTTTGAATTGACATACATTTTTTTAGAAATTAATGTGGTCCAATAAGAGGTGACTCATAAATCTCGCTGCAAAAGGAAAAGTAGACCAACCTAGTAACCTTGTTGATGTGATTCATACCAAATTTGATTCATGATTAAATAAACTAGTATAGCCAAGTATAACCCACAATGCTTGAATTTAATGTACCTCTATAATAAAATTTCGAAATATTATTGCTATTTTAGGAGAAAGACATCTCTTAAAGACTCTATATACCTAAATTTTAGTATTCTCTTGGTGCAGTCAGAAATGTTATAACATAATTTTATTTTTGAATTTTTTTCTGAATGGTGTGAATTCAAATGGGTATATTTTAAGTCTTTAATGGTGATTGTAATAAATGAATTAGCAGGTCTGTAAAAGATTAGTGAGGCCTTAATCTCGTACCATATTTATAGATCAGAGTTCTCTTTTGCAGTATTTTAAAAATATATTACCTACAAATACAAATTACATTTGGTTCATGAAAGATTCATAAAGCTTTTGATCTTCTGTTTTCTTCAATGCTATTAAAGAAATCTTCTTCTCTCTAAAAAGTGTGGAATTTGTAATTGCAGACTTTTTGTGTGATGAAGTTAAAGTGTGTAATTCTAACATTTTTACATATTCCAAAATCTTATAATTACAACAACACATTCACTCTACATTATCGGCCAGTCAATTTGCTTAGTGACAGTAACAAAGCTGCAAAGCATGCGTTCATTAATTATACAACAAGAAATTAACTTGAGAATTAATTATCTTATAATTACCCTTATCTAGAATCATGGGAGGTTTTAGCTGTAAACATTATACTGGTTTGCAGGGGAATGGTCCAGCATTCTAACCATTTCCAATGATACAACGACATAGTTACCAATGAACTTACCACTACAGGGGCCGTATTATGACCTCTTATTCCCAGTCAGTTTACGCCGTGAATTGTACAGACTGGCAAATTCATATAATACCATAATTAACCATGGCTGGTTATTGCGATCATAATATGAATTTGCCAGTCAGTTCAATTCAGGGCGTAAACTGTCTGGAAATAAGATGTCATACGGTCCCTGTAGCTTTTCATCCCAGCTCCGCATGGACTGACCCAGGTAAAAACAAAATAAAATATAACTTACGTTACTCAGGAATAATTTAGCATACTGCTGGCGAAAGAATTTTTCTTATCGGTCTAATAGTTTGGTAGGATTCCAAACAAACATATAATTGAAGATTTAGGTAGGCACTCGTTATACCTATTATTATTTGGGGGGGCAAGTATCTCGCCTCGCGGCGGTGCTGAAAAAAAACCGAGTGACCAGACGGCCGGAGTCTAGGGCGACTGAGTGAGGAACCTACGGACTATTATTATTATTTATTATTATAGATTAAGATGCATTTTTCGTTAAAAAAAATAAAAAAAATAAAGATAGATAACACGTACGATTGGTTGATAATCTTCGTTCGAATTAACTCCAATATACATCCTATACATATATTCTATCCAGGATATTCCACATATAAACGTATGCAAACTGCAAATAGACTGTCTCTACCCAAGCATAGATTGAGATCGTTTCTATTTGGTATGTATAGGAAATGTATCGTGAATGATTCGTTTAACAAAGTTCAGTAATTGCATTATACATACTACGATTTTCCCGCGTATGCATCCATTCCCTATTTCACTCCAATCAATTTTATTTAAACCTTCTCTTCTTTTCGAAAATTTAATCTATACTATATCCATCCCAAAATTTCATAAAAATTGGTACAGTGATTTAGGTGCGAAAGCAATAGCGACACACATTTCGTGTTCATAATGTATTATAAAATTTTCAAATATTTTTTAAACAGAAGTAGAGTCATATGAACTTTTTATTTATTAACTGTTTATTTAAGACTGCGTGTATTGCTATTTATAAACTTCTTAAATATTTTAGTTATTTAGTTTCACCTATATATCTTATTTAATTTATGTGTGCTTTTTATAAATGAAATCCTTCATTTTACTGTCTGTATGTAGAGCACATTATCTTTCTTTTGTTAATGTTTCACTAAAAAATATATACGTAATAAATAAATAAATAGATATATAAATACGAATACAATCGTACCGTCCGTGGCAACCGCGGGGGACGCGCCTACCTGCGCAGACGCTTCCCAAAACGAAAAAGAGCCCGCATTCCACGGCCGCACCCCACCTCAGCCTCACGGATCACTTAGGGCTATCTACGAGAAGTTTTAACATATTTCTTGAGAGATTTTACGCGAATAATAACTATAAGAGACAGTTTTTGTAAAGTGCTCGAAACTTCAATATATAGAACACCATATGAATTAATAAATAACATTTTAAACAGGCTTTAATTACTAACCAGTAATATTGATGATCCTTTCAAATTAAAACGTCTCACATTGTTGCGTTAATGCGGCTTGAAAAACTACACTGCACTCTACATCTTAAACCGAGGTCTTTAAGTCTACATAATATATTTAGCAATTACAAGTATTCCGTAAAACTGGATAGATGACACAAGCAGAAGCAAGATAGTCCATCTTGTGAATGCATCTTATCTGTCAATAAAAAACAGAGAATGTAGGTTGCAAGGCAACCTTTTATGTTAACATGCATTGCAACTTCAACCTCTAATTGGTTTTAAATACGATACCATATATAATTAAACCTTACGAGTCAATTTGCTCATTAAATTACTTAACAATCTTAGTTTCTCCTCATGATATTAATTTACAAATACAACAGCTCCCAACATAATTGGGTCAACATTCCTTAATTTCACAGATGACACAACAGAACGAATATGCCGCAAAATTGCCTTCACGTTAATGACATCAAAAATTCCACGCGTTTGTGACAGCCCTAACTCATCCCTTTATCCCGACATTCTTGAATGCAGACCTGTTGCGTTCCCCCGTCTCTCCTGTCCCCCGTACTATAAATAATTCAATATAGCGATTAATTCGTGCCTGATACCGATTCAACTGTCAATTAATGGTACAAGATATTGTGGTTACTTTGTAGGCTTTTAGGGACTGGTAAATTGGTATGGATTGTACTAGATGGGGATATTTATCGCTTGGAAATACGATATTTGGACAAATGATTGGCGATACTTGGTTCGATTGAGGTTATTAAATTGTTTGTCAAACAGTGATATAGCGAGTAAAATAATATTTTGAATATATTGTTATTATTATTTTAGTGAGAATGGAGGCTAAGAATAGATGCTGTGCCTTAAATATTACGTAGGAATATCTTTACAAAAGCACTTAAATACAATTTAATAAAGCAATACAATTAGGTAATTTTTTTCCGTTATCAAAAAAAGGATGGTTTTTTTGCTAGTTACCTTTTACCGTGGTTGCCTGGAAGAGATCTCTACTAAGTGATAAGGCCGCCAAATTAGTTGTAATCTGTTTTTTCTGTAAGTAATTCTAAGGTTTCCTATTTGTACAATTAATAAAATTTTAAATAAAAAAAGGAGGTTGTAAATCAGAGCTCTACATTTCACTTTATATTTATTATCATGAAATAAATATTTTTAAAATAATAATTTTTGCATTGTTATATTAACAAGCCCTCGTCTATCCAAATACAATCAGACTTCGCATATAACATTCAACTCTCGCATATAACATTCAGCTCACTCCAGTCAAAGAACTAACTAGAAACCTTCTAGAAACGTACCCAACATCGACTGACGTTTCAATTCTATTGTATGTCAGCTATACATACATACTAGCAGTAAATGTCCGTCTGTTTGTGACGCGTCTATTCAATTTTCTTTATTTACAGAGCAAGATTGTCTAGTACAAGGCACCATAAAAGTGAGCCTCTATATATTGCGTCTTTTCACTGATCGGTTTCGTTTTAAGGCAACTTTAAGTATAGTTATGTGCAAAATATTTAAATCGTCTTATTATAAATATGTATAGGTAATAAATAATACGATGCGTAATATCTATTACTAGCTATGTTTCGCGGTTTTACCCGCAGTGCTCCGCTCCTGTTGGTGTTAGCGAGATGAGCAAAGAATTTTTCAAATCGGACCGGAATAGTTCCCGAGATTAGCGCGTTCCAACAAACAAACTTCAGCTTTATAATATTAGTATAGATTATAAATTTTACGAGACTTGTGTATTTTACCAAAAAAAAATACCAGTATTTCGCAATATGGAGCACCTTTTAAGTCATATTCTTACCTAAACAAATATTTTCACACACATACATTTTGTTGTGCTGGTGGCATTCTACATTCTACGACGAAAATTTTAGAAAATTTGGCACGAAATGTGCACAAATATATTATAACATTCAGAGTTATTTCCATATTAAAGTACAATAAATTACAAGCATTTAACTTTAACTGTTCATCCTTAAAGAAGAATTAAAAGGAAAATCTCTTTCCTTTGACAAAGATAAAAGGAAGTGAATTGTAATAAAATTCTATGGCGTCTTCAAACGGTATTTCTCAAAAGAAACGTCAACAATTCCTCGGATCATACAAATAAAATAACGTGAACTTACCTGTGTCTATTCTTTATCCTTTAATTTAGCGAGAATCTTTTGTAAGATACATCTAAGAGTAAACTTCAATAAAGACTTACGCAATCGCGTCTGGGAATTTAATTTAAATTGCTACAAAACTCTGAGATACCGAGATTAAGAATAGTTGATAAAGTAAATAGAACAGCACATATTTCGAAAGAAATGTTATAACTTATGAGTCCAATTTCATCAAGTGGTAACCGCAAAAGCCTCTTCTAATGAATCGCGAGCTAAATATAGAGTACATAGAATTTACAAATTACAATATATATCTCACTCAGAAATTTTTTCGCTGTAATTGAGCTTTTAGTTCATTGCTTTTGTATTTGTTATATGTACCTACTTTGGATACCTTTTCATATTTTCTCAGCTCTCTCGAAAGCATGATTATAGATAGGTATTTTATTAATTAAATGTACATGTTGCATGGAATGTACTTAAAATGTTAACTGAATATTTACTGAACGAAAGTTCCTGAACAAGCGAGCCAATACATCGATAATTCCGCTCCAAGCTTGCTCGAACTCATATTTACATTTTCACAATTTTCTGTTAAATTTTTCGCTTCACTAAATATGGGCTCTTATATAATTTTAGGTAAACGTGCTCTCGCCTCGTAAATTTAATAATAAGTGGGTACTTACGCTTCGACACTACATGCATTTTGCGATGAAAATCTTGATTATAAGTTGTGACGTTGTGTGCTGATTTTCGCTCCTCTTGTGTGATAAAATGAAGACAGTCTGATGAGCAACATCATGACAGATATGTAAAGAGTTATTTTCTTAAATAATAAGACTTTCATTAAATATTATTTACAACTAAGGAATCGACGAAATGTGAACCTGTCATAGGTAGGTAATTTAAAAAGTATAAGTTTTAAATACATAACATACTTTACTTCATATATCTTAAATATTGATAATATTACTATAAAAATGATATTTGCATTAGTACTGAAAATTAAAATTTCTGATACATTCTGGAATAAATGAATGAATATAGAATAAACCAATCGGTCAATTCTAATGTTTTGTGTAGGTAGAGTTTGTATATTCTCTCAATAAAACCATGCATAGAAAGCATGTATGTGTGTCCTTCTTGGTTATTACATTTATTAAATTAAAATAAAATGTGTGCGTGTACTAGTGTAGTGTACACACGTAAGAAGTGAAACTTCTTTATGACCTTATTTTTCCAAAAAATAATTTACTATATGCAACTTTATAGAAATACGTCGAATCACGCGTGGTAGGGATAAGAAAAAGATGGCGCGTAACGGAAAAATGTTACACTAAATTTTTTTCCAACCCCAATTAAGAAGTTTCACTTCAATAATATCTATGTGTTATCACAGTTATTTTTAAATGGACTCTATCTTGTTTTATTACGTCTTAATAAAAAGTAGGTAGGAAAATAAATCGTGATGGCGATTTCAGTTACGTGATTCGATGCGTTTTGCATGATTATGTCGATTTTATTCCATAAATGTCTTTGTGGAGGTTTTTATTGAATCAGTAATTGAAAGTTATGTTTATATTAATTTTATACTCCTAAAAATTTATTTCAAGTTCTTAATTTCTCTAAATGAGCAAAGTTAGGAGTCGTTGGATTTCTTCTCTATTTTTTTTATAATTCTACAAATGTAATATTATTTAGTTATGCCATACCATACCTACATATTATTTTGCTCTGAACTTATAAATTAACATCTTCATCGATTTATTAATTTACATTAAAACATTCTTCATTTATTTTTCTCAATTTAGGATATAACGTTACAATAGTAGATAATTCTATGATGCGTCTCTAAAACCTTTCGTAAAACTAGTTAAAATCCGCCCTACATAGGCGCACGAAGCTCATTATAATAAAGCACGTTTCTAGCTATATCTATGTTATGTATGTCTATGTATATAGGATCTAGACTAGACAAGGGAAGACTGTGCTTAATGCTGCGTCGTGACCAAACTCCCGCGCATGTGTGCGTGCGCGTGATTCGCGGCCGAATGTCTGTGTGACTTTTCGTATCCATTGCATGCTCTTTCAGTTTTTTTTTTTTTGTATTGTAAATTTTTTCTGTGTGATCACTGAATAAGGTTATTTAAACGGTAGTATGTGTAAAATAGTAGTAGTGTAAGTTACCTATTAGATAGTAAATTTTACAAAAAAAAAACTGCCAGTATGATGTAATTTTTAGTTATTCTATTTAATGCTTATTCCTTCCACAATATTTCACTATATTCACTGCTTTACTACAACTATTCTGCAAAAAACATCAGACAAAAAATTGTACATGCCGTATATTTAAGTATTTCATTAGTTTCACATTTAATTTAACCACGCATAAACAAATTTAATAAAAACCAACATCTATCTATGTATAATGTACTTAAAATAATACTATATAATTAATAATAATGTTATTCGATTAACTCGCGGTCTCGCAATGGAAACATTCAAAAACTTGTTTAATACATATTTATACATACTATATATACTTCATTAAATTGTTCATCTACAGTCAATGTACGAACTCGAATTTGTTAGGTGTTTTTTGCCAACCCATACAATTATAGACTATTACTACGATCGGTAATCGAGAGATAATTTAAAACGACGTTTATCGAATATTTAAGATAATAGTACCTGTATTAGCATATACACCTTATTTAGTAGCTAGCGCGAATCGAGATAGACTGAAAATGCTGACAAATATGCAATGTAATTTGTATTTAGTAGGTATCATATTCGTATCGTTTATTTAGGAATTAATTAAATGATCACGTTGATTCTTAATCGAACTATTTTTTCTTATTTTATTAAGGAAAATAATTTTAAAGTTACACGTGTTAGTACAAGACACACCTATTTCTAATCTTATATATTCAGATATTATGAATTTATTTCCAAAATGAATATTTATTACAAGAATTCCTTATCCGTATACTAAGATATTATTAGGCTACCTAAATATATGGACCTTTCCAATAATATTTTAAATTATTATGACAAAATTATAACATCATTTATAACTAGGTATATACTATGTACATTTGTAGGATACCAACTTCATACATTTACAAATATATCAACCAAAGCATTCCTCAGACGCATGTGTAAAAAGCCAGACTAGCTTTTACTGACCTCCCAGCAATTTTTTGCACCCACATATATATATATTTTTTTATCATCTGTACATTACAGAATGTCCGTTATTTCAACCGTATCACTATACACAGTTATTGATACATAGTTATCGAAAATTCGTGTGAAAACAGGGCATGGGCAGGAAGAATTATGTTACAAAAACACTGTTCTCTCTTGAACTTGCTTAACCGGTCTGCCCGAATCGCCAATACTGGCCAAAATAACCACATCGGGTTTAAAGGATTTTATCAGCTAATATTTAGTGGTAAGAACTATATTGCTCTGCTGTAGATTTTCGCACTGAGCTATAGCTGTGTGTATGTGTAAAATCAACTATTGTAAGGCTGGGTTAAAAGAACATTTTTTATATATTTTTGACAGTTATTTAAAAGACAGAGGAAAATTTACAAAATAGAATAAGATGATACAAGTTTAAAGTTACCTACAGTACTATTAAATAAATTTAGATAATTAATGTGCTCCAATAATTAATTAATTCATAGACAATCTTACATAAAATATCAACTCTCAAACCTCAATCGAATCCACTTCTACGAAAACGCCAATGTGAAGTCTTTCTTAATTAAAACGTTCAATATTCATAGTTTAGCTTCAAATATAATTACGTGTTTATGTGCCAAAAATAAATTAATCACCACGTTACTAATAGCCTATCCAATTTGATTGGAACCACCCAAACTGAGGTATGAAATTAACGATGGAATTTATTAAAAAATGTTTCGATCTTTGTCCTTGCCTTTGAAGTTTTAATGAAAACTTCCACGAAATTCTAATTACAATACTCCGTCTAGTTTTCTCGATCTAGCTCTATCCCCGATAGAGCATGCTGTTTTATATTGTCCAAGTTTAGTATAATTAAAAAAAATTTGGAAAATCCAAAAGTGCACGCCTCATAATTTTTTTTTAATAAATATTTATTAATTATTATTTTTGTTTATTTAATAACAATTAAGCCACATCGAATCAGACCCTGAAAAATGAAAGGGTTCTATTCCTGAGCATACTCAAGCGTAAGAGAAAAAAAAAGACTCGATTAGTAAAGTATTTCGGTCGCTATCGTGTTAACAAGAAAAAGGATCCGCACATACAGACACACGGACGTCCAAGACAGAACTTTTTTAAACTGTTTTTTAACTAGTTTAAATAACAAAAATGACATCAAAAATATCATGAACGTTAAAAATAGTGTTTTTTCTTAATATGTGTGTGTATGTATTATCTTACAAGTGCAATGTATGATACATAAAGACATTTTAAGTTTTAAAAATCAGATGTTTTGCGCGAAGTGACAGTAGTACCCACCTCAACGCTTCGCTTATGAGGCGTGCAAAAGACGTGTGGCACTCGGGGACTGCCGCGGTAAAGCTATTGCATGCTATGCCTTCAAGCCACACCTCCGTGCCCGTCGGAGTGAGGAGCGTGAGGTTTTTTCGTTACGCAATTTCTGGATTCGGTCCCCGCGCTCAAGGCCCGCGATATAAGCTATGCAATAGCTTAAAATAACTGAACGAGTAGTAACTGTCTACTATCACATCTTCACGATAGGTCAATACAAAAGAGTACTAGTATTGCTAACTGAACCATATCTCCAATCGATTTAAATTAGCACGTAATAAAATGCACATATGTATTAATTGGCTAATAAACACATTACCCTCCATAAACAACATACGTTTACCCGTAGATGACATTACAATGTTCCGATAAGCAGACACTTAGGACAATGGCATACAAACAGGCGTGTAATGTCGAGAATTCGCTAAGTTATTAATATTGGTGCGCACATGCTTTCTCCAAGCCATACTGAGCATGCATTGAATATACCTTAAGCGCTTATCGCAAATTTTCACATACCTGTTCCTTAACCAGAGTCAATTTCCATACCGAGGACAAGACAAGATTCTATGCTAGCGGGTTCTCTAGCTGTCCTTATGTGGCTTGGTGACGTCATAATTAGCGAATGTCTAATTATCGTGGCTTGGTCCATTCTGATAGCCGGTAATCTCCTTACGTTACCTTCTTAGGAACTTGCCAAGTACCAGTGTGTTTATGCTCTCTAGCTAATTTTAACAAGTACTTGATTATACGATATTTGCGTTCCGTATTGGGGCGTGAAATGTTTAAAATTCAGATCTGTCTTGCAGATTTTTCTGCATAGAAAAGTACATCATCCTCTGAATATTTTTGCCACAAAGAAAGCTAGGTATGTATCTAACCAACTGAATATAGTTAATAACTCTATTTTGAAAGAATTTACTACTCGTTATTTAAATCTTATATATAAAAATGAATCGCAAAATGTGTTGGTAAGCGCATAACTCGAGAACGGCTGAACCGATTTCGATAATTCTTTTTTTATTATATTCCTTGAAGTACGAGGATGGTTCTTATGTAGCGAAAACGTAAACATGTACCACGGGCAAAGCCGGGGCGGACCGCTAGTTAAATATATAATTGAGGCAAAATCCACAAGTATTCAGCGACAAAATTTTCAAACATAAAGCCAGATTAAGCTGTTGCCGCGAAAGCTTATAATCTATACTCATTTTATAAAGCTGAAGAGTTTGTTTGTTTGTTTGTTTGTTTGAACGCGCTAATCTCGGGAACTACTGGTCCGATTTGAATAATTCTTTCGGTGTTAGATAGCCCATTTATTGAGGAAGGCTATAGGCTATATATCATCACGCTACGACCAACAGGGGTGAAACCGCGCAGAGCAGCTAGTTTATTATATCGATGTATCTTTGATGTTAAACCTCACTAATTGCCTTATTCGTGAATTGCTTCTAAAACGAGCCCTTTAGAATAGAATAACAATAGGATTAATGTACGTCTAGATTTGAAAATCTTAACCAAAGATATTCTTAGTGACTCGAATAATTATAAAGTTATATTAAAGAACTTAATAATCTATTCTAGTCTTTAAAAAGCTCTTATAATATTCTGTAGACGCTTTATTTATGGCATTAGTGCAATTTAGAAATCCAATATCTTATAGCCTGAAGCCAGTAAAGTTATTTTACAGAGAAATAAGAGAATACTAAATGGGAAGATGTTTTTGCACTCAAGCAATCAAAGCAGTAAAATAATTTCTGCATAGAGTCCAACTTAATGCGAAAGTCTGTTTATTTATTTATCTATCTCTTACTTTTTTGTTTGGAATGAAAATAATTTAAACGCAGATCAAACAAAGACTACTTTTTAAAACCTGCGTGATTTTGTCCGTAGAAAAAAGCAAGGCACACACAACTATCTACAAAGTCACTGAAAGTAATATTAAAAACCTACGTTATATACCTTCTAATCTTCAACATTTTAACTAATTTGATTGGTTAAAAGCTAAAAAAAACGATAACCAATACAGCTGGAGAGCTTTTGATAATTTTGCACTCACGATATTACGGTGATCGATCTTACAAGACGGGGAACACATTCATCATATCTATAGCCCAATATCACAATACAGAAGTATAACTGACTTTATGTTCAATATGCAGATAGCAGACGGCTTTTTAATAGGGCTGTCACTCAGATAAATTAATAATTTATACTATTCTTCATTTCTTAGAGAAATGTCTATCGACAGAGATTTTAGGATTTAAAGAATTAAAAATTTTAAAGAATTAGGGTTAAAAAACATTGTATCTCAGGAGAAAATTTTTGAAGATATCGGTGTACAGACGTTGGCAATATGTTAATGATAGATGTGAGAGGTTGTTATATATTTAGATTTTATATAGGGTTTAGAATTTTTTTGATAAAATGAACAGTTTTTAGGAAGAAAATTGTTTTATAGGTATATCATTTGCATTGTAATTTTTAAACCATCTTTTCATCACTACATAGTATAAAACAAAGTCGCTTTCTCTGTCCCTATGTCCCTATGTATGCTTAAATCTTTAAAATTACGCAACGGTTTTGGATGCCGTTTTTACTTTTTTTTTAATAGATAGAGTGATTCAAGAGGAAGGTTTTAGTATATAATTTATTATGTTTTAGACAAAGCGGGCGAAGCCGCGGGCGGTTAGGTAGTTTTATTATAAACGAATGCTAAGAAGCAGACTTGACTGACCGGTCAGCAACATTGTATACATGCAACATAAGCATGATTTTCATGCTACGCTATGTATTAATTTAAAACATGTTTTCTTGTTAAAATAATCCATATCTTTAAAAATGAAGATTGTTGCAGTAGTAATAGTTTAAATACTTAAATACTTACACAAATTATGATTATACTTGTTAATTCTCACACTGTCATTCATGCATATATGTATATACAAATTGAATTAGATAAATAAATTACGCACATAAATAAATATTTTCTATGAGGCAGCCCTAGCCCAGTATACGGCATTGAAAAACGATATAAAATTTCTGCAATGAGAAATGATCTGAACTGGAAACTAGACGTCTTTCAACCGCGGATTGACGTAAACAAATCATTTATTCAAATTTACAATATTTCAATGGAATATGAGTTGGATTGGATTATTTCCTATTTCTCTATTGAAATACGTATGTAAGAGGATTCTGTGCCAATTTCCTCATTTCGGGGGTTCATTTCAATTATTCCATTGATGTGGCATAATGTAATTATCCCATTTAACTAAAGCGACTAAAAGCTTGTTTCGAACAGAAATAAGCTTTACCTATGTCTTATGACGAAATTGTAGTTAGGTACAATAACTTGAAAGATATTTTTTATAGGTAGAAATAGAAGAAAACAGAAATACCTGTACATTTCTTTGAATTGTTACTGCCTTAGCCACGTCTGGTCAAAAGACAATTAACTGTTTTAGCATCAACTCTACATAGTATAGTTTTTTGTTTGCCCTGTCTGTTCTCACCTAATGTTTGTCTGTAGTTTACTTCAAACAATAATCTGGATTATTGTATAAGCACTAAGAACTATTTTTCTGTGAAGATCTAACGATCATAATATGCATCGCTGATTGATGTAATAATTTTTTGAGTTCACTTCAATAAAGACGTCCATGTCGATTATGTTTACTTTATTTTTAAACCTTCAAAATAATGTGAAATGACTGAGTGTTTAGCTTATAGATATAAAGTTATCAAGGCAAATTGACTAGAATCTTTCTTAGAAATTCAATAAAATATCCTTAGACTTACATTAAGAGAACTATCATAAGTGAAGTCCCGTGTCCCCAAGTGGGGTAAGGGGTGGATGCATTATGCATCTGTTTCACTGATCGATTTTCTTTAGGGACAAGTAGGTGATCAGCCTTCTGTGTCCTACCAGACTAAGACATTTTTTTCTTCGTCTCCTGAACTATCATAAAGATTGTCTAAATTATATGGAAGTTTTTACCAAATATCTATTAATACATTACCAAGTGAGCGAATTCCCTACAATTTTAAAACACTCGGAACAATAAAAACCAGCAGTATTAATAGGTCGTCTGTGTAATAAACGAGCTATATGTAGTCTATAGCACAGATAATATATACTGGTAACAGCACTATAAAACACGATCTAGTAATGTACCTTCTCTGTACTGGGCTGTTACGGTAAATCTGAGGAAACCTAAACGCTTAGTACAAGATAAATTGATTGCTTTATTTACAAGTGGAATTTGCTAATTGCTTACGTATTATTTCTCATTTGTGATCCTTGATAGGTTTATATTACTCTTCGACCATTTAGTGGCTGTTAGTTTATTAGACTGTAGAGGAAATTATTATGGACATGTATGTGCATAAATAGAAGCGTTTTTTAAAAAATAGTGTCTACATTAATCATGGAAGATGATAAGGTTTATTACCTTTCCGTGCTAAGCCTTTTTTTTAAGTGGGGAAATCTTGCATAGGATGGAATAAATCCCCGCTCCATCACCTTCCGTGCTAAGCCTATATTATTAGATATAACTATAGTGGACTTATAGGTACATTAAATCTATATAAGATCTGTTACAGTTATTTCATGCTTAAAAGGCAACGAAATGCTTTTGAATACAATTTAATCCAGTTATATCAGATCTACGGTCATATCAAACCATAGATATTCATGTCACCAAACTCCCTTAAATATTTCTCCCAAGCGCACCACATTTACATTATTGTGAATAACAAGCAAGTCCAGCTTTCCTTTCGTTCTAAAAATTCTTACATACGTACAACGCATAATAATACAAATAAAGTATCTTCCATATCATATACTCCGACCTCACATTCACGCAAGGAAATGTACTATCATTACCCAGATTTATGCATACAACTTCCCAAAAACAACCACACAAATAGTACACCTCTAAACACTGGTTTATTTACATACCACTAGCATGGTATTATGGGTAATAACCATTTATAATAAGAGCTATAATTGCGTACATAACTTTTGTCACGAGTGCCTATGAGTTATGGTATCCTCTGGGAACTAGTAATAGTAATGCAAATACTATTCAGTAGATCGTAAACGTAACTCAAATAGTGCATTAAAATGAAAAATTATTCCTTATTCACTTCGCGTTGTGTTAATGTTGCATTATATAAACTTGGTGTTAGAGAGATATAGAGACGCAGAGTATACGTAGATTCAATTAATATTAAATATCAATTTCAATGTAAAACAGATTTGATGTGATCTGAGGTCAATTTTACGAAGTTTAAACGTAAAATACAATCATTTTCTTTAGCTTTTTTTACAAAAGGAAGGAGTGGTGGTGGCTTTTGGCCGCTCTGATTAAGGTGAGCGTACGAGGCAAGACAATCGCATACAAAAATCATTATTTTCAATTAATTACACATTATTCGCAGCATGCTTCAAATGCTGAAAGAAAGCTTTACCAAGCGACTGTTTTAAAAGTTTGAGAACATATTATGTCTCTCTCATTGGAAGCCTTTATCCCTACAACCATGGGGCATGGACCAACATATATCAAGATATGTAGGTACATACATACATATGGACCAATATATATCAAGACAAGACATCTTGATACATATTGGTCCATGCTACAACTGGAACAAAATTAAACGATGTATGGTTGGTTGGTGTAATGATGTAAGGTTTCTCCTGTTTCAGAATTTAAAATAAATCTTTAAGAAAATTATTATCCGTTTTATTTATTATCCGACAAAATTAAACGATTTCTGATGACGGCATCGCCAACAATAGATGTTTACTAAATAAACATGTTATTCTTAATAGTTATCTCGAAAAATAATAACTTGATGAATATTTGGTTGGTCAATTGTTTTAAGCGGGTCATCGACCCCGCCCCAAAACGGCCAAAAAACCTCTCGCAGCGATCACTCTTATACATATCAGTTATACTACGAAAACTATGAGCTTAGCTTTTATTTTTTATTCGAAAAAAAAATATAACTATTTTTTTTCTTTTTTCTAAATATTGATGTTTACCTCCAACCACTCTGATATAAAATACTTTTAATGTTGATATTAGTTCAATGTAAGTGTGTTTTTATGAACGCGAACGAATATTATAAATCTATGAACACAAAAACTGAAGGAAAAAATAAAATATCGAAGAACCTATATGAAAGCTATGTTATAATGTAAAACTGTTATCTTAGAAACATTATTACTACACTTATTTTTTTCATTACACCGCAAAAGTGTACCGCATAATACCTTTCTTATTTTATAGACATTTTCCTTTTGCAATCTATTTATGCACCCATACGAAACTATAAAGATAGCCATTCAAAATACATTAACACGAGAAGAGAGAAAATACTAGTTTATTTTAAACATAAACGTCTGATATAACTTAATAAACCTATATTTTATTAACAAAAAGCCGAAGCAAAAGCGTTACGTGGTCACGACAGAAATATATAAGTTAACAACCTTCGATACTATAGCCTATGGGGTATCTTGGACCGCATTCCTGCACCCAGCCCGACTCAACCCGCTTATAAGCCAAATAAAACAACCAATCGGCGAAAACAAACCCTATCCTTAACACAAGGCATTAAGCCGCACTTTCGAATAAACATTTACTTTCCAACCAATATCGATACTGGTATCCTGCTAGCTCATTAAAAACAATATCTGTATGAACCTTATTGCGGAGAGTTAAAGTTCTTATTTGCGAATTTAGACAATTATGATCACCAGCCTCACGTTGCTATGCAATTATAAAAGCACCTTCAATAAATTGACTATAGACCTTGCTGGTAAAGAGCTAAGTTTCATATTCGGCTAGCAAATAACTTTCGGACTGAAATGGCCGTGCTTTTGTCCACTCACGCCGACTTGTGTCGTTATTTTTTTCTCGTCGAAACCGCGGAAGGGATTAATTTAAAGCAAATAAACTGTTACACGTAATGCCGCAAATAAAACTTACGGGGA
>CAJQZN010043761.1:0-13320 GCA_907164685.1 Colias eurytheme | reverse complement strand
CAAAAACATAAAAGAAAAGAAAGAATTTAATAAAAAAATATCGGTATAGGTTGATTTATTATCGGCGATACCGATATATCGGCTTGCCGATATATCGGCCGATATATCGGTATCGGTATCGGTATCGTTACATCCCTAGTCTGCACATTGAATTTACATACAAGTTTGGGCTCAATTTATCTAGTCTTTGTATCCACTTAGCTATACAAAAAAGTATTTAAATTAAAATTTAGAATTAAAATAGAAATATTTATGAAAATTTGGGAATTAATTTTTAAAGAACCGTCACGTCATGGAGTAAGGCGACGATTTCGGTATCTTTGAATTTTGCCTAAGAAGTTTCACTTCTGACACTTCGGCGCACAATTTCTTTTTTTACACGTCACCATACTTAAAACCTCGTTCTTGACCCATTACTATGTCATCAAAGAATATAGTCAATAGTATAGATGTAAATATGGATAAATAAATCAATAATAAGACACGAGAAAAGCCACAGTCTAATAGTAACACAGTAACACATAAACAGTGTGGTAACAATGTCGTAACAGACAGGTTCCGAAATCTCCGGCGCGGTCGATTGCGCGCCAGCCAGCGCATAGGGTTTACAAACAAATTGCTTCACGCGTTTAGTATGGAGATTCTGGTAAATAATTCTTCATCTATATTGGAATTATGTGCTGGGATAAGGATTATGATGTTGGTAGACCTTGATCTTAATTTTTTTAATATACCTACTTTTAAAAAAGGAGCAATGAAATATTTTCTGATCACGAGCCTAATGCATGCAAAATTTTAAATACATATTTGTAGTGACTCCTTGTTTGTACAATTTTGTATTGGAATCCCTTTCTTTGTGATGAAGTTAAGACAAACAAGTGTTCATATTCGTCATACCAGCATTGTAATCAACGGTAAAAAGTTGTCTAGGATGTACTCCAGTCCAAGAATGCAATCGTAATAGAGATGCAAAAATAAAACCACCATTCACGGGAATTGTTGCACCAAAAAAAACTGGTTAGTACGCTCGAATTTCGATCCGAAAAAAAAGCTACGATTCACGGAAAATTTTTCACGAGAAAAAAAATATTATGCAAAATATCGAACCAAAAATAAATCCACCATTCACGGGATTTGTTTAAAAAAAACGGGTTACGACGTTTGAATTTCGAACCAAAAATAAAGAAACCATTCACGGGAATTATTGCACAAAAAAAAACTAGTTATTACCTACTCTAGAATTTCGAACCAAAAATAAAGCTACCATTCACGGGAATTGTAAAAAAAACAGGTTATTAACAGGTTCGTTTATTTGATATGTCGATATAACAGCTGTCGCAGGCTCCCACAGGATGCTGTTAATTGACTTCCACCTGGCTGCACCCAGATGGAGGTTTTTAGGGAGTGATCGCATGAATGGTTCGATTTTGGTCTTTAATATTCGAATATTTTTATTGGATATTATATTGTATAGAGTGGCAATTTCGTATTTAATATTATTAGGTGGTAAAAAGCTATATTTCGATAAGCTTTAAGATAAGCTTTGAAGAGGTAATAGTACTTACTATATTATGTATATTATAACATTTAAAACAGTAAGCAATAAGTGAAGTCCCATGTCCCCAAGTGGGGTAATTGGCAGATGCATTATACATACATCTGTTTCACCTAGTATATTATTATTAGTCTGTGGTTTCACTGATCGATTTTCTTTAGGGACAAGTAGGTGATCAGCCTTCTGTGTCCTACCAGACCGAGACATTTTTTTAGTAAGCAATACTAATACCTAAATTAAAAAGCATTTTTTTATAAATTAACGAATTTAAAACTAATCTTGTTTTAAAAAACAACTAGATATAACATAATATATCTAGAATGAAAATAAATGACAAATCGACAGAAATAGATCAAAAACCGAATTAATGACATTTTTAACGGCTCAGTTTTACATAATTGATTTAATGACCACCTGTTGCGATCCCGTTTCTTAATCAGCTTAATAATAATAGCTTCAGTATATCTACACCACTTAGCATCAATTTATAAAGTAAATGAATGAATTATACATAAAAATTTAAGTCTTGTTTAAGTCTTTAAATTTATGAACATAAGAACATAGTTCAAAAAATGTTGAAAGATTATAAGTGAATAGATAAATATTAGTGATCGAATTTTAATTTGCTCCCTGAAACGTAATTATTTGAGTTTTAGAGTACTTAGTGTGACACACATAATAATACATATATCTTTTTTAGTGCTCATCATCACTACATAGTATAAAACAAAGTCGCTTTCTCTGTCCCTATGTCCCTATGTATGCTTAAATCTTTAAAACTACGCAACGGATTTTGATGCGGTTTTTTTAATAGATAGAGTGATTCGAGAGGAAGGTTTTGGTATATAATTTATTATGGTTTAGACAAAGCGGGCGAAGCCGCCGGCGGAAAGCTAGTCTATACCAAATTAGTGTGTGTCAGTCAGGCATTAAGTCAATTATTCCTACTCAATATATTTGTTATTTAAATAAAATTCGATTACTTTATTATCAATGCATATATTTTGAATGTCAATTGGTTGTAAAAGTGATTGTATAACTTGTTTATAACTAATGCGAATTCAAAAAAATAATAATTTTGTAGATTTTTGCATCCTTAAGAGGAGGACCTCTTAACACATTACATCTTATTTTTGATAGAATCAAAATATTATGCAATTTATATTATATTCATACTAGCTGTTGCCCGCAGCTTCGCCTGCGAGGAAAAGATAAATTTTAACGGTACACACTTTCGTCCCTTATTTTATCCCCTTGGGGGTAGAATTGATCAAAATCCGGATGTCTACGTCCTAACGTCTAACTGCATGCCAAATTTCAGCCAGTTTTTTTAGTTTCGTCCAGTTAGATATTTTGTGCTGTGCGTTGATCTTAGGCGCGGGTCAAACACAAGCGGCGCGGGCGCGGGCGTGCCATAAGCGCACCTCTTCAATCTGTTTTGCACCACGCCCTTCTTCTACATTTTGTATGAAAGAAATTTGGAAAGGCGTCGAGACGGCACGCCACGGTTGTACCACGGTTGACATAGATCACTATGTCAGTCAGTCAGTCACCTTTGAGTTATATATATTTAGATAATAAATGTATAATTTATATACTAAAAGTATTCATGTATTAAACTTTTTACTTTATGTTATGGATTAATTTTAATTTACATTGTTCTGTATTCTTATTTTTTAAGATAAAGTTACTTACGTCAGTTACTAATTTATTAAAACTTTTTTTGTAATATTTCTGGAATATTCCGTTTTCTCACTCTCATAGTTAAATTCTTATTCTGGCTATACAATTATAATAACATGCATACATAAAAATAATTATAACATTGACCGAGCAAATAATGCGATAAAAACTGTGATATTTCAATTAGATTAAAAATAAATTTTTTAGTCTGCAATTTATTACGCATTTAAAATTTGTTTTAAATTAGTTGGAGTTTTTATTTTCCATATTATTAAACACATTTTTTGAAACTTAATACTGCATAGAAGCCTTAGAAGGATATAAGCATATAAAATAAAACAAATAATAAAATTAACATAAATTCTTATTATGAGAAAACACCTTTTTTATACGTTTTTTAAAAAATAATTTTATTTACATGTTTGTTATTTACGATAATACATCGTAGTTAGTAGTGAAAATTAATAAATGCATAGCTATTTAGTGTTTTTTTTCGATATTTTGTAATAAAATAGATATTTGAATAGAATAAATATTTCAATAAAAAATAAATAATAGAATAGAATGAATTTAAACAGAAAACTCAATAAATAATATTCTAATTCGTAGCGCCAATTAAAAAAAAAAATTAAAAACGTATTCTAATTGCCTGTATTTGACAGTTTACGTGACATTTTAATAGTATCGTGTAATACTTTATTTATTGGACGGATAAGTTTTACCCAAGCATTGAAAAATCGGCCCTACGACAACAATGTGATTTATATTGATGCATATTTTAGACTTAAAAAACATTAATGAAGTGAAACTTCTTTAGGCGTATTGTGAGTAAAATTTCAAGGTCGCATCATGGCAATACCGTCACGTCATGGAGCAATGCGACGATTTTGGTATCTATGAATCTTACCAAAGAAGTTTCACTTCTGACACGTGATCTCGGCATACACGTTTTTTTAAAGGTCATCTAGAGCCAATTTATAAGAAGTAGGTGAACATAATATTCGCAATTTGCAGATATTAGATAATTCAGTTGACCTCGGTTATATGGCTCAACACCCGCACGATATTGAAAATTGCTCAATCATTAAGAAATATGTTTGTATTATTATAAGCAGAAATATTTATTTGTAATATCGTCTCGTGTTTTCACAATTCCTGGTCCTTACTAAATAAAACATCCAATTTGCATCATCACTTATAATAACTAAGAAATATTTAAAACTAGCGGTCCGCCCCGGCTTTGCCCGTGGTACATATTGCGCAAAAAAAGGTGGCCTATGTTCTTTTTCAGGGTCTAAAGATTATCTGTGCCAAATTTCATCAAAATCGGTCCAGTAGTTTATGCGTGAAAACCATACATACATACATATACATACAAACCTTTCCTCTTTATAATATTAGTATAGAAAATATCATAAGTTTTTTCCTCAAAACCATATATAGTGACGTATTTACCTCCGTCTTTTTATTAATAAGTGTTTCAGAGATCTCAATTATGTTAAAATCCTACTCGTAAACTACTTAAAGTAAACATTTACCCAAAAACAACAAAAAAAAGTGTGCGTGTACTAGTGTACACACGTAAGAAGTGAAACTTTTTTATGACCTTATTTTTCAAAAAATAATTTACTATATGCAACTTTACAGAAATACGTCGAATCACGCGTGGTAGGTATAAGAAAAAGATGGCGCGTAACGGAAAAATGTCACGCGTAACGAAAAAATGTTACACTAAATTTTTTTCCAACCCCGATAAAGAAGTTTCACTTCAAAAACAAACTCAACCTAATCTTTTTACTTTGAATATGTACCAATCAACTACTACGAAAACTAACATTTAATCCAACTAAAGGACATACGATTTATTTAATATTCAGCTTGTCGTTTAAGAAATATGATATGATTATACTAAATATTATCTTAAGAAATACCGGATAGTAATATCACACCCTGGGAGACCGGGCAGGACAGGAAATAGTTACCGCTCCCAAGGATGCGGCAGGACACATCCTATGCGAGATTACTTGAAACCAATGTATTGTAAACCATTATTTAATGTATTATAATAAATCTATAATAGGAGATGTATGGAAATTGGAAATATAAAAACTATGTGCCCGGATAGACGTTGTTCTGCTCTGTTGCCCCGTTTTATTTTCACAAGAAATTTCATTTTTTGAAGTGAAACTTCTTTATCGGGGTTGGAAAAAATTTAGTGTAACATTTTTTCGTTACGCGTGACATTTTTCCGCTACGCACCATCTTTTTCTTATCGTAGGGATACGCGTGATTCGACGTATTTCTGTCAAGTTGCATATATGTAGTAAATTATTTTTTGAAAAATAAAGTTATAAAGAAGTAGCAGGTTGCGTTGCCCATAGACCATAACAGGGGTTATGGTTGTTGCCTACCAGAATAGGTTAAGGGGGAGGACGGAATTAAATAGGTGAATTTACATGTATCTAAGATAAAATATTGTTAGTTACAGTAATTTTAACTCAAGATCTGCTAAGCAGACTTTAATGATTTGAGTTTTAAAAATGTCATGATCTGGGCCGAGCCGGGGCATAGCATTGCATAGCATTCAAATGATTATAATATTATTATAAACAGGCGAAAAACACCGCGCGACCGCGGGTTTGAATCCCCGTAATCGATTTTTTTCTATTCTTTAAAAAAATATTATACGCTTTTTTAATTGCTACCTATAGTTGCAGAATGTACGTAAATAATTAGCATCTAGAACATTGAACGTTATAATAATATCGAAGAAAAACCATTTATTGCAATTACGTAAGAGATTTTTTATCCAGTAACATGTTATATTTTTTACACAAACAGAGGTCAAAGTCATTTATTTAATAACATAATTTAAATATTACAATCAATCTTTCTAGCAAATACAAATACAACGGTAGGTTAAGAATAGAGTTTGTTTTTATATTTATTAAAAAAGTGGATTTTTTATAATAATTCATGAGAGGCGTGGTTTATCAATATAAAGTTGTTTTAATTAATTGTTGTAGTATTAAATACAATTGGGTATTTTTAAATATGTTTTTGAAGTGAAACTTTTTTATCGGGGTTACACTAATAAAAGCGGGTCAAATTAAAACAATTACTAGATATTGTAATACTGTGCTATTACTATGACTTATACCTATTTATATACTCAAAACTCAAACATTTATTTATTCAATTAGACTTCTTCTAGAAGCACTTTTGAAACTATACTATACTACTAGTAGGTACTATACTACTAGGTTTCCGCCCGCGGCTTCGCCCGCGCAGTTCCCGTTCCCGTGGGATTTCCGGGATTACGTCATTTGCCCGGGATAAAAAGTAGCCTATGTCCTTTCTCGGGTATCAAAATATCTCCATACCAAATTTCATGAAAATTGGTTCAGTAGTTTAGGCGTGATTGAGTAATAGACAGACAGACAGTGTTACTTTCGCATTTATAATATTAGTATGGATTTACTATAACGAATCAGAATTGACGTCAAACAAAATAATTAAGCGAAGCTGTAAAACTAAATCTAATCGGAGAGATGTGATTATGGCTCCAAATGACGATACGTATGACGTATGTTAATGTTTTTTCAACAGGAAAACCGTATTATATGGTAATATAATATTTGTTGCGACGTTCGTGTTGATATATTTTCCCCTATGTAAGGGATATTTTGCCTTATTAGCTCAAGCATTGTGTAATAAATATCAGTACTTAGGCAATTTAAATCCATAAGCTTGTATTTACAAACATTACCTACTTTACAAGTTATCATATTATAAATCTGAAGAGTGTGCTTGTTTGTTTGAATGCGCTAATATCACGAACCACGGGTCCGATTTGAGAAATTATGTCACTGTTAAATAGTACATTTATCGAGGCAAGCTATTATATATCATCACGCTAATACCAATAGAAGGGGAGCAATGCGGGTAAAACCGTGGGGCACAGCTAGTTATTTGATACAACTATATTATAACTATCTACACTAAAATATTTGAATTTGAACAAAAAAAAATCTCTACCGACGTAAAAACAACACGAAATTGAAAATATGATGTTTCTGATGGCGTCAGTAAACAAAATATTTCAATATTGCTAATCTTGGTCTGCATTCAAAAACACGTTCTTATGAAACTCAACACGTGATGGTTAATTAACTAAGAAACTGCACGTGACTTTTTGCATCGATTTTAAGATTATATTATTATAGCTATAACAAAGATGTTGTTATGTTTGTTTCATAAACGTTATGTTTTGTTATTTTATCGTTACCTATTACCTACATTCATCTGAAAAATTTACGTTTAAAATAAATATTTTTAATACGACGACCCATACAAGATGATATATTTCATATTAATGTGTTTTCTAGTAGTATTATAGTAAATTTAAATATTTTATGAATTAAAGTTTATTACGTGTCCCAAATATTATTACCGTTAAAATACTATAAATTAATCATAAAAATAAATATGTTTTTACGCAGGAAATTATAAAGACTTACGAATGACGTAAATTATCTAGGATAAATCTCGTGTAGCGTCATAATAAAATATTAATATCTCATAATTTATGTTTGTATGGTTACAGTTAATAAACTAACGAATGGCCCGCGGCTTTACTCGTTTGCGCTTTAATATAACGCGAGAAAGTATATTTGTGAAATTTCCATCTCTTACGTCTCTTAATAGTTGTGCCTAAGAGATAGATTTTTATAATAAGACCTTTTTAAATTTATATTATAATATTTCATCAAAATCGGTTAAGTTGATTAGACGAGAAAGTGTTAAAAAGTACCTTTCTTTTTAAAATACTTTAAGTGAGTATGGCCATATAAAATTATTTATCGTAAGTTACGTTAACGATTCATATTGCACGCCTCATAAGCGAAGCGTTGAGGTGGGTACTACTGTCGCTTCGCGCAAAACATCTGATTTTTCAAACTTAAAATGTCTTTATGTATCATACATTGCACTTGTAAGATAATACATACACACACATATTAAGAAAAAACACTATTTTTAACGTTCATGGTATTTTTGATGTCATTTTTGTTATTTAAACTAGTTAAAAAACAGTTTAAAAAAGTTCTGTCTTGGACGTCCGTGTGTCTGTATGTGCGGATCCTTTTTCTTGTTAACACGATAGCGACCGAAATACTTTACTAATCGAGTCTTTTTTTTTCTCTTACGCTTGAGTATGCTCAGGAATAGAACCCTTTCATTTTTCAGGGTCTGATTCGATGTGGTTTAATTGTTATTAAATAAACAAAAATAATAATTAATAAATATTTATTAAAAAAAAATTATGAGGCGTGCACTTTTGGATTTTCCAAATTATTTTATCTTATAGAGTTCAAATCCTTTATAAATATATTTTTTTAGAATAGAAAAAAACTCGATCATGTGTCGGGAATCGAACCCGTGTCTTCTGCCTTACCCGGGCGAACACAGAACACACGGGCACCAGTAAAAAACATTTTTATTTTAGTTTTTTAAATTTAAAACATGAAAACGCATGCATTGACGTCATTCTACTAAATTACACTTGTTATGGTCATCTGATTTGTTTTGATTTTGTTAATACGAATTTTGATGTTATCAAAATACAAAATTTAAACATTAACATATTATTTATTATAATAATATATTATCAAATGCCAAGATATAATATGTATTTATTAAATAATCATATTTGAATGAACCCACCTGTTTTGCGTCATCTAGAATTTTGGTTTATTTCCGACGTAATAAGTTGGAAACGGTGCAAATTTTCTATAAATTTAATACGATTAACGCCTTTTTAATTAATTTATGTTTGAATACCTAGCTTGTATTAATAGAAAATTTCATCTTTCTAGCTATCACGATTTATGAGATACAGCCTGGAGACAGACAGACAAACACTCAGCGCAGGCACAGAATAATAACTGCACAGGCTTAGTAATAGGGCCCCTTTTTATCCTTTGGATACGGAACCCTAAAAACTGCATGTAGTAAATATTAAAAGATCAACTACGACAACAAAAAATAATTGCGGAATGACTTTAATCAATTTCTTTTCACTTTTTATTCTCAAATACCCAGTTCACTTTTCAACTGTAATTGGAATTAGGCATGAAGTACAAATTAGGCATTATATATTTTAAAAATATTTCTGGAACACAATTATTGTTAGTCTGATTAAGTTTCGTGCGTCATAGCGTTATCTTTCATGGGGTTTCTCTGATAAGTATAAATGTGTATGGTGTTATTATATGACCTGATTATTTATATTGTGAACTAGATTTCCGCCCGCGGCGTTTTCAAAGGAAAACCCGCATAGTTCCCGTTCCCGTGGGATTTCCGGGATAAAACCTATCCTATGTGTTAATCCAAGTTACCCTCTATATGTGTGCTAAATTTCATTGTAATCGGTTCAGTAGTTTTTACGTGAAAGAGTAACAAACATCCATACATCCATACATCCTTACAAACTTTCGCCTTTGTAATAGTATATTAAGATATTAAGGTTATGACAATTCTTTACTATTAAACGAGCAAAAGTTCATGGAATATCATTCATGAACCCTGGGTACCGTTAAAAATGTAATTTACCCGTTTTTAAATAAAAAATATTATCAAACTTTCGTCTTATTTCCTGTTACATCCGGCTAAATAAAAAAAGACCGGAAGTTGCGTAATTTTTTGATTTCACTCAAAAACCCACTCAACACACATTTTGAAAAAAATAGAGAGTGCAAAAACGTCATAGAAAGCGTATTTCAAAACAGAATCATTAAGGTTCTTTAATCGATTTAGCATAATAATGTAAAAAATATAGATTACAATGCAAATGTAATACAAATAGATAATAATAATAACCATATAAAGCGTATTTCGAAATAATTGCTACATTTAGTAATGTATATTTAATTTGCTGTAAATCCTTGCTCGGAGAACATGGGTCATGGACCATTGTTGCTGTAAGATCATTGTGATTTTTGTACTTCTTTTTAATTATAAATTAATAAAAAATAATGTCCGTTTATACGTATTTAACAGCATATAGGTTTAAGAGTAAATATGGAGTCTAAAAATTACTTTTTACACAACTTTGTTTATCTGTCTTTTAGTAGATATGTCTCATCTCAGGAACGGCTGACTTTATTTTAGGTAAAGCTAGGAAATAAGTAATTTGGCAAAATATGAAGTCGACGTAGAGTCTCTTTGACAGTAGAAACGATATTTTTCAGCCTTCAAACTACTAGCATCTCTTTAAGACTGATATGTTTAAAATTTTAACCGACATCAACAAAAACAACGGATGTTTTGTAACCATTTCTACAAAAACTATATCTACAAGAAAATATTATGTTTAATGTCTTTTTCTTTTTTAATTAAATACCACGATTATATCACAGTGTTTATCAATTGTAATTATAAGAAAGACATGCGAGTTTTAATTAAAACGCAATTTATATAAACTGAAGGAAATATGAGTATATTTCAACACCAAAATGCAGTGATGGTTCACTTTTTCGCGAATGGGTTCGATCGATCGACTATAAAAATATGTATTATGTAATTATTTATGTCCGGGTTTTCTTCTATTAAAGGTATATTATGATTTTAAAAAATATAATTATGTATTTGTAAAAACCAACTCTCATGACGTCAAAAAAGTAACATAGAACCGGTGTTTACTGGGGAAGTCTGACTTAAAAGTAGAACATTTATAAACATGCTTTTAGCTTCATCTGTATGTTTGTAAGTTTGTACTTTTGACTCGATTTTGACCCACTTTAAAGGGATTTAGTTCAACTTTATTTGTTTGTTTGAACGCGCTAATCTCGGGAACTACTGGTCCGATTTGAAAAATGTTTTCGGTGTTAGATAGCCCATTTATCGAGGAAGGATATAGGCTATATATCATCTCGCTAAGACCAACAGGAGCGGAGCACTGCGGTTAAACCGCTGAGCACAGCTAGGGCAGGTGACGAGATAATAATTTCATGAGTAGTTAATTTTAAAGCGTTTTTTTAACTGTATTTATACAGAAATAATATAAAAAGCATCGCTCGGATGTATAAGACCTTATTACAACGACTCTCAGTTACATTTATGTATATAAAATCTCTGTCGAAAATTCAAAACAAATATAACTACTTCACAACACAGATTATGCCTTGAAATTATTTGGAATGCCACTACTCCAGTCACGAATGCATGAATAAATAATTTATTTTAAGGCTAACCAAATATATACATAGGTATATAAAAAGAAGTTATTATAAATAAATCAATGCCTTATTTCATACTTTTCAGCTAGGGAAAGTTGGTGGCCTTTAAGTTACATGTACTGCATAGTATAAAACAAAGTCGCTTCCCTCTGTCTGTCTCTGTAGGTACCTATGCTATCATCAAAACTACTTAACAGATTTTGATACGATTTGTTTTAATAGATAGAGTGGTTCTCGAGGAAAGTTTTTGTGTACAATTTGTTAAGTTTTAGCGAGTGAATAATAGAAAATTTAAAGATTTCTGGATTTGTTTTATTATAAAAGTATTTAATAGGTTATCAGGGACATTACAAGTTTTGAAACTAGACTTCAAAATGAAAATACAATTTATGAAACTTGTCAAACATACAGACAATCTGACATTAATATAATCGACTATAAATTATACGTAAGTGCACGAACGTTAAGGTTATCTTGTGTAATGAACTCATTTATAAATTGTTTACTTATTTCGTAATAATTAGTTCTTCGTAAGTACTGTATGAGAAATAACTTTTAATTTTTTAAACAATTAATTACTAACTGCAAGTTATTGAAGTGAAACTTCTTGATCGGGGTTGAAAAAAAAATTAGTGTAACATTTTTTCGTTACGCGTGACATTTTTCCGTTACGCGCCATCTTTTTCTTATCCCTACCACGCGTGATTTGACGTATTTCTGTAAAGTTGCATATAGTACATTATATGTACCTTTATCAATAAAGAACACACTTTTGTTACATTGTAGTCTTTTAGATTAGACTATTTATTTTTACTGTTTAAAAAAGCTTTGTGTGTTTGTGTTTTTACTTTACACATTTAAATGTACATAAATATACATAGTTTGTAGATAGGTCATTAAAACAGCAATAATATATTTATATTGGGTAGTTCCTATGTATATTATGTTAGTAGATTATATCTTGAAAATGAAATCTGAACGAACATTATTAATGCGAAAGAAAGATTTTTTTTCCCATCCCGATTTTATGATGTTATATTTTGTGACTTTTCCCATGAAAATTACCTTTGAAAAACGGGGAAAAGCTAATGCTAAAATAATATATTTATTTACTACCTAACGTAGCACTATAAAAATAAAAAACATCCATTAATTAAATTTTGGAATGCATATATAAAAAAATAAATAGATTTGGCTGCAGATAATTTTATAGAATAACATCATATTTGGCTTATAAGTTCCATACATATTATAATATATATACCATATTCAACTGCAATCACGACGTACATTTTACCTTTGACACTAAGGCTTAGCATCAACAACCATGACCTTTAAAAAGGTCATGCATATGCATCAGGAATGTTGCATTGATTGACAAGAAAGTCAAACTTCAATGATAGGTAGTTTAGTATTAACTAATTTTTAAGTGAATTGTATATTTTGAAGGTTCTCAAATTATATTATTTACTAGTATTTTTAATTGTAAAAATACACGCTAAATTATATAAATTAAACTAGCTGCTCCGCGCGGTTTCACCCCCGTGGCTCCACTCCTGTTAGTCGTAGCGTGATGATATATAGCCTATAACCTTCCTCGATAAATGGACTATCTAACACTGAAATAATTTTTCAAATCGGACCAGTAGTTCCCAAGATTAGCGCGTTCAAACAAACAAACAAACTCTTCAGCTTTATAATATTAGTATAGATTAGAAACAAAACAAAAATATACTTATACATAATATTACCTTTATTGTATCTTATACTGAATGTTATGCAAAACTATGTTATGAGCAAATAAATGTTATTAAAATTAATAGGTTTGTACGTAATTTAATGCTA
>CAJQZN010043760.1:0-10634 GCA_907164685.1 Colias eurytheme | reverse complement strand
CAATACTATCGATTTTATCGATACTATTGCAGTTCATCAATAGTATTGCATGATTAAGGCTATCGATAGTATCGATAGTATCGATAATATCGATACTATCGATAGTGCTATCGATATTCTGACTTATTTTCAAGGTCAACTATCGATAGTCAAACTATCGATAGTTCGGCAACACTAGTAGATAGACATAAATTGACGTGGAAGTGGTAGGTATATATGTATATTATGCAAAAAAACTAGCAGTCTCCTCTATACGTAGTAATAATAGCTCAATGATCACGAGGCGGGACTTTTCGCGGGAATTTTTGCTATTCTTTATAAATTTATATTTATAAAGCATTTGAATGCCATAAAACAAAAAATATCAATTTCAACAACAACAACAACAACAACAACATTTAAAGCATTAGCCGAAAAAGCAACGTAACCGACTAAACGCAACCCGCCTAATTTAGCTGATTTCTGACAGAAGTTATTACGCTGTGCGTATGCCGCTTCTACCTCTGGTTATAATATATTATTATGTATTCTAAGGTAAAAGTTTGATCGTTAATTATATTATACAATTCTATCACATGATCATATAGGTAATTTCAAATTTCAACAATGTTTATATCTTTTTAAATAGTATATATTACATATTTGGTTACTTTTAATTTTCCTTCCTTGTTCCACAAATTATAAAATTCTTAAATTTAATTTCATGAATACTATATCATAATTCATTACTAACAATATGGATGTGTGATAAATACATCATTATGCACATAATAAAACTAAAACCGTGAAGATGTAATAAGCTCTCGGTAGAGAGTAGTATATTCTTTGGTAATAAGTTATGAATAGCTGCTCTATCTTCTATCTAAGAAAGGATTCCATTGAAATGTGATTGAAATACTTACTATTATATAATTAAATGTGTAACATATTCATATACACACTTTACACACCATTGTTACTTACTTAAATAAGGGTGCTAAAATATAATTGATAGAAATCCTCTACACAATATTAACTCAAATTTTCAATACCTTTGCGTAAAATAAATCAATAAACATACTTACATACATAACACAAAATATGTAGCGGTATTTTCTACGTCACGTCTATTTTCATCAACTCTGAGGGTATTTAAACAAAATAGTACAAGACAAGTATAATTTATTACAAAACAGAAAAAATATCAAAATAAAATAATACTGGCAATATTATTATGCGCTGACAGCCTCAGAGGAATAACTGACAGCAGTGACAGCCTTGGCGCCGTAGACAGAGAATCCAAGAGAGAATCCAGCGTACAGTGCCACAAACTTATCTGACCCGGTGGCAAGAACTGGAACTACGTGCCGCCATTTTGAAATGTCACATTTTCACAGACTTTTCATACGAAATATTTTGTTTATATAAAAAGAAAGCGACATCAGTGACACCGTCACCGGGTCAGATAAGTTTGTGGCACTATAGACAGAGAATCCAATGTCTACGCTTGGCGCGAACGAGACTTGTTTTGTGACGTATTTCCTATTATGTATAGTCTGTACCGATCTGCACAGACTATATTTAGTCTGTGCAGATCGGTACAGACTACTAATAATATATTATGATTCCTCTACACGATTCTGATTACTAATAGCCATTTTAACATAATTGTAAAAAAATACTCTAAAGAACATACTTTATTTTTGAAATATAGATATGATTTTATGCATTTTATAATAAATGTGATGAAAGTAAAACGCACATTTAGCATAAAACAAAATTGCTAGTAGGTTTACGTCATGTTACATTTTTAATGGAAATGGATTCATTTTAAATTTTTCTAATTTAAATCAAGTTGATAATTTTGCTTAATTAAGGAAAGGAAAGGAAAGAAAATTTTGCTTAATCAAGGAAAACAAATTACTCTTATCATGTTGCATGTTGTCGAACACATTGTCGAAGTTGAATTTTTCTTTTTTTGAAGTGACAACAAATGGTAACATTTATTTGCTCTGTGATTTATTTGTAATCATGATGGAGGCTCTGGCATAAGTTTTCATTTTCGGCGCTCAAAAGATGATATAAAAATGATTATTTGAGACTTGTGTTTTTATTAGTTTGTAAAACAGAAAATGGTAACGATTGTTGATGATATAGATTTTTTAACAGTTCAAGAGGCGATTTTTAAAGATGTCAAATATTACCTCTCTGGCGATGTCTCGGAAAGGGTTTGTTGTTATGTTTTTCTTGTTTTTATTTTTATTTATGTATTGATATGTGGTTTAACTGGTCTCGCGCTTTGTTGTTTTTACAGATTATGCAGTTACTTCAGTCAGGTGGAGGTGAAAATACAAAATATTTTTCTGACTACGTTACTCATCTAATTTGTGGTCAAAATGCTGCCGATACAGACATTGATGAAGCTCAGGACATCTATCAGATTCCTGCTGTGAACGAAAATTGGGTCCTTGCCTGTGCTAGATTAAAAAAATTGGCGAACACAAAGCCATACTTTCCTAGCAAAAATAAAATATTCTCAAATGTTGTTGCATGTGTATCCAAAGTGACTCCAGCTGACGCCAAAACGTTATTTGCGCTAATAACATATCATGGTGGAAGAGTGAAGTTAAATTTGGATAGTCAGTGTACTCATTTGATCTGTGGCTCAACTTCAAGTAAAAAATACAATTCAGCACTCTCATTGTCCTATAAAATTAAAATCGTCACTCCAGATTGGGTTTTAGAGAGCTTACGAGCTAGAATACAGGCGGTGGCTGAGGTATTTCACCCTAAATTATTGGTTATACCAAAACCACCTCCGCCACCAAAACCAATGGATCGTATTAGTGCAATAACAGGATTCGATTTTGAAGAAGGCATTGCAAAAAACGAAGTACCAACTCAAAACATGTCAGAAGGTAAAAATGAAGATACAAAAGCACTTTTAGATAAACTCAAGCAAAGAATGCCATGGAATCATAATCCATCATCAGCTAATTCTTCTGCAGTTACAACTTCTAATGCTAATTCAATGGGCTACACCACTGCTTCTAATACAACAAGTATTGTAACAAAATCTTTACCACAAGGAATAACGCAGAATGTGCAAATACAGGGTGTTCAACAGAATTCCCAGCTTATACAGAAGTTTGGGCAGAATCCTGCTATATCACAAGCAAATGTTAATATTCAGAATCAACAATCTAATATGCAACAAGGTTATTCACAAACTCAACAGTCACCACAGCCTCATGGGCTATCTGCCATACAAATACAGCAACAAAAGTTGTTGCAACAACATCAACTCAGAATGCAAATGCTGCAACAAGGATTTACTCAACCTAATGTTTCTCAGATGAATCAAAATATTTCTGGTCAAATTCAGCAACATATTCAAAGTAATCAACATCATGTACAACAATCACAAAATGTTTCTCAATCTCAAAATACATCTATGACTTCTGCTCAACAACAAATTGAGAGCATTAGTCAAATGCTAAGTCAAAGTGCTAATAATTTACAACAAGCAAATAATTTGCAGCAAGCACAGCTTAATCAACAGAATATGTCTATGAAACAAAGTCTTACTCTAAGTCAGCAAAGTGCCGTGCAAAATATTGCCCAGCAATTGGCACAGTCAACTCAAAATTTACAACAGAGCTTACAAAATGCAAAACTTAATCAAAACCTTGGCCAAAATCAAGTGATAAGCCAACAACAGATGATGAGTTCTGGTCAACAACATTCATCACAAAATCAAGGCATGATTCAACAGCAAACTGTTCAATCGCTTACTAATCAGCAACAAAATCTTAATATGGGAGTACAACAAGGCCTTGTTACTTCTCAAGCCCAATCCAATCAAGGACAGATGAGCCAATTAGTTAGTAATACTTCTCAGCAATCTGTCATTGGTCAGCAAATACAACAATCAATACAAGGTCAGCAGAGTGGAAACATGCCAGTGCAAGGAACATGGAGACAGCAGAATATTCAAATGGTACAAAATGTCCAAGGTCAACATCAGATAATCAGAAGTCCATTAGTTCAGTCAAGAAATCCTCAAAACCAAGTTATATTACAACAGCAGATTATGCAAACTCAACAGCAAGCATTGATAAACAACCAACAGTCGCAACTGAGTCCACAGCATGCGGTACAACAATCTCAACAGATTTTACAGCAATCCATTGGATCTCAAGGTCAATCAATAAGTCAGACGCATCATCAAATACTGGTACAGAAACAACAACTCCTGAATAATGCCGGACAACAACAGATTGTTCAACCACAGCAAGTTTTGATAAATCAGCATACTGGCCAACAGCAAATACTTGTTCATGGCAACCAACAAGTTACATTGCAAGGAGGACAACAAATAGTGTCACAGAGCCAAATAGTCCATCAGGGAGGTCAATTGGTCAACCAGGGTGGACAACAAATACTCACTCAGGGTACTCAACAAGTTTTGTCACAAGGGGGTCAGCATGTTATAACACAACAGGGACAGCAACATCAAGTAGTGATAGCTCAATCACCACAGCAGATTGTATCACAGTCTGGCCAACAGATAATTGGCCAAAATGTTGGTCAGGGGCAACAAGTATTATCACAGGTGCCTCAGTCTCCACAGCCTGGAGGGCAAATTACTGGTGGGGGCATTCAGCAGATAATAACTCATAGTGGTGGACAGCAAATAGTGTCACCAGGTGGGCAGCAAATCGTACAGGGTGGGCAGAATGTTTCTTGGCAACAACAACAGTATATACAGCAACGGCAACCCATTGGGCAGCCTACTGGAGTTGGACAAAGGGTGAGTAACAGTTAATCAATATTTACGATTTTTACTTTTTCTCATCCTTATTGGCTATAATCTGTTTCAACTATAACATTGAAAAAATAATTGATTTTAGAAAAAAAAAAGGATATTGTTTTTAACAATTTGTTCATAATTCTTAAGTTACATAACTTACTTAAACCATAACATGTACAGCCGCTACAAGTATCGTGGACCGCAGGCGGTGGTGGACGACAACTGATCCACCTGGACGCTCAGACGCACGCGCAGCTGCAGCAGATGGACTCGCAGCAGCGCGCCATATTCGTGGCGCAGCTGCAGAAGCGCCGCCAGCTGCAGATACAGCGCGCTCTGGCGCAGCAGCAGGTACAGTACAGCTGATTACTGTGTGACGATTTGCTGCTAGTGAATCCGCCCATTTAATGGCTCCTTTTCCATCTAACCCATTGAGCCCCGAACGGCCCGATCGGTCCACAACACAATAGATTTTCTATTGTGTCTGTGATTCCAGGGCCTGAGTTATTAAAGCCATTAAATGGGCGGACTTTAAACAGCTGCTAAGCTGTGTCCTCTTCTGTCGCATGGTATAATTGGATAGGACCTCTCAGTTGCACACATTCACTAGCAGCAATATTTTATTTTTCAAAATTCGACAACCGGAATTCGAACTCGGACCACATTGTGAACTATATTTTATTATTTGCAGCAACCAGTAGTATCGGGAGCGCCGGGTGGTGGGCTGCAGGCGACGCAAAACGTGACGTTCATACGGAGCCCCTTGCCGCCCGGTCTTTCGCAACAACAGCAGGTTAGTTATGATTGAGATGAGCAATATTTTTATATACATTTATTTTATTATTATTTTTTTGTTATATTTATGAAAATTCAGCATTTGATTTATTTATCCTTGTGCATTTTTTATCTCCTGGATGGCCCCCACCAGTAATTTTCACTCCAGGCTGTGTATTCCTGAACTGATAATTTGCTCCTGTATTAAAAAATAACTTATATATTTGTACGCACGTAATGGAGCGATTTTATGATATGATTTTTGTGTCTGGAGATAGAAGGGTAGAGGCCGCGTTGAAACTGCCTATTCCCATAGGATTTTGTTCTACAGGTGAAGTTGGGGTTAAAATGATAGTTGTCAATTTAAACTGCATTTAGAAAAGTGTTTTATTACTATATATCGCAATTATATCAGGTACAATGGCAAGTGCAACAGCCAGGAATTAGAACTGCTACAATTCCCGCCGCGACTCCGTCACAGACACCACAGTCTCCAGGTATTATTGCATTAAATAAATATATAGTAAATAGTTGTTATATATCATTAGATATTGCATTTATTCAGATAAATAGTTGACAAAAATACTTAATTTGTATTAAATTAAAAAAATATCTATTTTAATCATTTTTAAAATATTTGAAATTTATTGGCAAGTATCCATATTTAAGAAAAATAATTAGTAGATATTATATATTTTGACAATAAAAAAACTTAATTGACAAGGGTATTAAAAAAGCAATTAATATATTCAATTTACATTCAAATTAGAAGACTCCTAGCCAAGTAATATTTAAATTTTATTATTAATTATCAATATTATATTTAAATAATTTGGAAAATCCAAAAGTGCACGCCTCATAATTTTTTTTAATAAATATTAATTATTATTTTTGTTTATTTAATAACAATTAAACCACATCGAATCAGACCCTGAAAAATGAAAGGGTTCTACTCCTGAGCATACTCAAGCGTAAGAGAAAAAAAAAGACTCGATTAGTAAAGTATTTCGGTCGCTATCGTGTTAACAAGAAAATCCTCCGCACATACAGACACACGGACGTCCAAGACAGAACTTTTTTAAACTGTTTTTTAACTAGTTTAAATAACAAAAATGACATCAAAAATATCATGAACGTTAAAAATAGTGTTTTTTCTTAATATGTGTGTGTATGTATTATCTTACAAGTGCAATGTATGATACATAAAGACATTTTAAGTTTGAAAAATCAGATGTTTTGCGCGAAGTGACAGTAGTACCCACCTCAATGCTTCGCTTATGAGGCGTGCAAAAAATATAACAAATCTTACAAATGGAGAAATCAGAAAAATGTTTTGTTATTATTTTTTTTTAATTAATTAAATAAATAACTTTTTAAGTTTTACCACTACTACAAAATTGATTCATAATCTTCCCACTACCTTGGTAAATAGAAAACTTATTTATTCACTAGATGCTTATGCAACATGAAACAGGATTATGTTTTTTTATCTAAGAGCATGAGGGTTTGGTGTGCTGACAAATTTTGTTATTCAAATGGTCATTCATACATAATGTTCGACGTCAATGATCAAAAATTATAATTTCAATGTTCCTCATGTTCTAAGTCTCTCGAGAATATTTGTGTAGTCGCCATTTGGTTGGGGTAAAGTTTCATGTTTGTTGACTTGAAGTTATACTTAAGTTCATATTGAGGCTTTGATTGCGCCGTAGTGTCAATTAGTGTTGGGTTACAATGGATATAGAGGAGTCTGGTGGTAAGTTTCTATATTGATAATAAATCTTTATCATAAATTTTAAAAATGAATTATAATTTCATAGGTCAGCATATTCGGAAAATAAAGTTGTGTGGAATGAAATATGCTATTTCCTAAATTTTCTAATTTTAATACTGAAATGATGGTATTTCAAGTATTTGATAGCAGATTATATTTATTGGTATCAATTGAAGTAAAAAAACACTACTATATACGGTTTATTATGCTCTAAAATTAAGTTATTTGATTAATATTGAAATAAAATATAGTTACTAGCGGTCCGCCCCGGCTTCGCCCGTGGTACATATAAAAAAATAGATGTTGGCCGATTCTCAGACTTACCCGATATGCACAGAAAATTTCATGAGAATCGATCCACCCGTTTCGGAGGAGTATGCAGACTAACATTGTGACACGAGAATTTTATATATAAGATTATACAGTTATTTAGGCATTTGCCTTTTAAAAAGACACACCTCGCTTTCCGCTTCTATAATAATTATATTTGTACAAGATATGTATAACAATTTCTCGAGGTAATTTTTACAAGTAATATTATTTTATAGTTATGAATGTAATATGAGTTTTATAGTAAGAGTACGTAATATGAGAATTTTACAAAAAACAAACTTGTCACATTTCGCTCATCTCACGACGACAAAATATATTTGCAATAATTATTTTCTACATAAAGTAGTGGGACTTTTCTGGATAGATAACTCAAACACTTAAACTCAAACATGTATTTATTCAATTAGACTCCTTCTAGAAGTACTTTTGAATCGTCATAAGATATTTACCCTCGAAACTGTGGTATAACAGTTCCTTATCCAGGAAAATATCACTACTGATTTTTACAAAACATTAACATAATCACGTAAATCCGTTGCGAACCTACAGAGTAACAAAAACCAAGAAAGGAAAAAAATACAGTCATAACTGTATACAAATTCTTTATTTCACTTCCAGTAGGTGGAGTAGGAGGGAGTGTAGGTAATGTAGGTGGGACTACAACAGTGGGCGCGGGCGTGGAGACGCAGTTACAACAGTTGCAACGACAACAGCAGTATCGGCTGCAACAGTTGCAGGCGCAAAGGGACCATGCACACCATCAGACCGCTAAACAGGTGACTGAAGATATTTTGTGTTAGTTTTACACGCGGAAAATTTATGTATTGACTATTTACTGTATCATCGTAATACTTATTGATTAAATATTGTTTTAATAGGGATAGTAAATTGTTGGATAGAATAAAAATAAAAATTAACATTTTACTATAATCGAGAGGAATGCTGTAAAAATTATATTGCTTCCTTATGTATTGTAGTTTATGAAGAAATTTGTGAGTTAATATTATAGCCTATTTTTATAACCTATTTGATTTCTATTTAATCAAGTTTACATTCCGTTAGGTTGCGCCTGTAACGCAACATGTGGTAACTCCACTACAAGAACAACAAGTCGATGCTATTTTGACTCCTACCACACCGGAACAACAACAAGGTAGGTATTTTATCCTTTTCGTTTGAATTAAATACAATAAAAAGCAATTATGTGCATAACTGAAGATATTCTTTTAACTTATCATAAACATTCATGTTGTTCAAATAACAGTTCATGTATAATGATTTTTAATAAAAACTGATAAAATGGCTTTTGAATTTAACTAACATATCAAATAACGTATCTAATCTATGATTTCCTCAATGAAAGAAATAAAATTCTACAATTAAAAGCGATTTTATTTTATCAGCAGGTGCTGGTGCATTGCTGGTGAATCCCAAGACGAAGACAGCGCTGGCTAACATGCTGTCCATACGTTTGCAAGGAACAGCACCGCCGTCTGATCATGAACCATCGGCGGCCGGTACCCTAAGGTATACCCAATAAGTAATAAGTTAAATTTTATGCATTTGTATAAATTTCTAAAAGTTTTTTAAATGTCTTAAAAAATGGTGCTATGTTGAACTGAAAGTAATTTACGGACACTTCATAATAAAGAGAAAAAATAAATCAAAATTCCACTTGCAACCGATTTATTTAGGTGATTGTGCGTTTATAGCAAACATTCAATAGATACTCAAATTTCGACGGACCGAAGGACGTTTTTTAAAAACACAAGATTTAATTTAATATGTGTGTGTATGTGTTTAATATGTGCTCTCTACATCCAGAATGAGAACTTAAAACTATAAACTTATCTCTAAACAAAAATGCAACGCTGCAATCTGCGTTCGAAGAAATACAAAATGCATTAAGGCGATGCAGGGTGGCCGTAGTTATGCCGCGTTAACAAATACGACGTCACATGCATGTACTGCGGGTGGCCCCGATATAACTAGATATTACCCTATTTTAATACATAATCATGTCAATACAGGTTGATGACGGCTGCACACGCGGCGGGAGGTGCGGTGCGAGCTCCGGCGCGCCTTTTACTTGGCGCCACACATCACCCGCACACAGTGCCTGCACCGGTATGTGCTAGTGTATACTTTATTGCTAAAGGGATAAGGTTTATTTTACTATTGAAAAAAAGGTATGTGTAGGAACTGATGGTTGAATCGTGTATTGGTGCAAAATATTTTAGGTAGAAGTTTTTAATGAAACAATAAATTCAAGTTTCGTTTAGCGATTAAGAAGCGTAATTTTAATGAGTACAAAAATCTAATAATTATTATTTATGATTGCAAATGTTTACAGGCCGGTAGCACGGTAGTGGGTAACAAAGTGTACGGCAGCGTGGGCGGGGTGGGCGCGGTGCGAGCGGCGCCGCCTCGTGCGCAGTTCTACGGACACAATCCTAACCTTAAACTGCCTCCTGATCTGTTCCTGCTTGGCTGTGTTTTTCATGTGGTAAGTATTTTTGTTTGTGTAAAAACATCTCTTCGCTTTAAGTTTTTTAACATTAAATATAGTGTAAATTTAATATAGACGTTCAAAAATGTATGTGGGTAAATTTTTTGAAAAATATATTTAATGCACTTTTTCTCCAGGGTTGTACTCCGGGAGTGCCGGCAGAAGTGAAAACTTGATTATTAACGTTGAGCATGTTTGATATTTTGGAATGGTATCCGTCTTACGCTTTTTCGATCAGGTCACGTGTCCTGAGTCCTGATGCGAGATTTTATACCCATTACAGAAAAAGTGCTCAACGCCGCTAAAGAAGTTTTCACTTGAAAAATGTTCCACTCTGTATATAATGTGCGTGCACAGGTGGAGTACCAGCAGTCGGTGGGCAGCGAGCGCGTGGCGCGCTGGACGGAGGCGATCCAGCGGCGCGGCGGCGAGGTGGAGGCGGGCTACTGCGT
>CAJQZN010043759.1:20903-31740 GCA_907164685.1 Colias eurytheme | reverse complement strand
GGCAACCCTACACACAACCATCATTACATCACACTGACACATATCCGTCTTTTAAGAACCTTTCCTTTCAAAAACACTCAAAGGCAAGTTAAGTCATTATTAAAAACTAAATATTTAATACAAAAATAAAAGGGCACAAATCTATTATTAATGTTATTATTTTTTTTCAGGCGTAAGGAATGGTTCTCACAAGATAAACATGATTACATTTCATTATCTAGTCTTCTTCCACTTATACTCATAATATTTAATAAATAAGGAATAAGGATTGTTAAATAAATAAGTATTGCCATTGCATCAAATTTTAATGTAATAATAATAATATACCTCCTCAAGTATATTTATATAAAAAAAATAATGACTACCTCAATGCATTGCAAAGATTTCTACATTTTGCAAAAAAGTTTTAAAAGTCAATAAGTTATTGTCAAGATTAATTATGATAAGTCAACAAAGGCTTTACCGTCAAAATATTTAAAACCCTGAAAAAGAAAAAACGAGAATAAAAAAGAAAAACCAAACATTTTAAAACTTGGCAATACTCAAAATAATTTAGAATTTTTCTGAAATATTTTCTATTTTATTTAATAAATAAATAAACATGGAAATCGAAACAAACATTCCAACTTAAAACGATTACACACAAAATGGATCAAAATTTACAAAAGTTTTCATAAACAAGAAAGATAAATTCATTAAAATTAAACTCTAAGTAGGAAAATATATTGATTTCATTTAAAACGTGGATTGACGCGCTTCTACAATGAAAAATCACGCCATTTAAAGTCTAGGGGCGATACGGCGCGAAAAATCAACGGGAGCGATCGATACCACAATAAGTACACTAAAATAATATCAATTATCTAAAAACGCGCTACACATCTGCGTCGACGAGACACATCATACAATAAACGATATTATACAATTCGACATTCGACAGTCTCGCGGATAAAGCGGGTTCGGGCGCACTCAGTCGAAATCGTGAGCCCGGATCGGTAGTCTAAAAATTCTCAAAAATTAAGGCGAAACATTCAAATTTACAACGACGTTTTATTACAATCATCGCGGAAGACTCGGAAAATCGACTACCGATGCCTACCTACCGGGAGGAAAGAGCCGGGTCCAAGCGGGACTGCGTCACGCGGGCGTCTTCGCCTTCTTACCGAACGGCAGGTTGATGCGACGCTTCCTTGGCTTGGCGACCGCTTCGTCTTCCATCAGCGACGAGTCTGTAGACTCCTCCTCCGGCGTGTTTGAGTGTTCCGCGTGTTCAGGCACGGGTTTTTGTCGCGTGAACGGGCGGGGCGCGCGGGGGTCGTCGAGGTTGGCGGGGTTGACGGGGTTCGCGGGGTTGAGGGTGTGGGGGACGATGTCCGTGCTGCGGGAGCGCGCGATGGCGGAGAGGGGCCGGCGCGGCGGGGGGAGGGGGGCGGTGCGGGCTACAGCGCGCAGTTGCGGCTGAGACTGCGAGTGCACCGCACGTGTTAGGTCCTCGCCCGTCCAGTTCACGCTGAAAAATACATATTGATTTTATTTAAATTGTCTCTGATTTTTTTTTCGTGTCGTGCAACTGTAATTGGAAGACACAGGCTCCTGAAAAACAGTTCTTACTATCTTAGGAATGTTTTAAGTGAAATAAATTATTTATTTATATTACTAGCTGCATCGACAGACGTTCGCCTATCTTCACACGAACCGTCGAATATTTCAAGTTTAATTACTCGTTAAGTTTTATAAATTTTGGCACAAATTTCTTAAACTTTTTTCGAAATAGTCTCAGGCGATCACGCGTTATGTCATGACCGAGGGAAATAGGGATTTATTTTTATACATAGAGATTACGTGTGTGGTGTGTGAAAATAATTAAATAGTGGTATTCTATCTACTTCATGGAATTGAATAGAAACATACGAGTTCTATGTGCATAATATGTGTATCGTCTTTATTTAATAATAAACTGAATAAAAGATTATCTTATAGTAATTTGTTAACACTTGTATAAACGATGTATTTTCTAATTAGTTATGTCTTGTTAAATAAATTTTAGACTTTATTTAGATATTTAAAGACGCATCTTAATATCTAAAAAAAACAACATTTGTTAGTCACAAGTATACTGTTCATAAAATACAAAGAATAGAAGGTATAATATTTTTTATGTAACATCAACATATGTAACAAGAAAAATAAAATACAAAACATTGAACTATTTATTAGGTAAAACCATTAAAATTTTACAATCAGGACAATTCCTTTTATTTGCCTTTTGGTTAGTAAATTAGTTCGTTAGTAGCAAATCCACAGTACGTAAGTTCTACTAACTTATCTCCTCCCAATATAAAGTGTACGGGCTCCTTCCTCCGGTCCTCCGTGGGACTCTTCCTGACGTCACTGTAAGACCCTCTCTTACACTCTTCTGCTATTCTTCTGTCTTCTTTCCTATCTTCTCTTCTTTCATCCATGCGTCTCTCTCGCGCTTCTTGCGCAAGACGCTCTTCTAATTGTAGCCTGCGATTATTAAAGAATATAATAGTTTGAGAACACTAAAAATTAATTAGTAATAATTAATAAATAAGGATGGATGTATGTATATAATATTTGCAATAGATATTGAGAATGATAGGCTGCTTAAATATGTTTCAAAATAGGCATGCATGTTTATGCATTCACACCCGTCATAAAACTATAATTAAAGTCTATCCCTATTATGTATTTTATTTTTTATCCAATCCCATACCATAAGCAAAACAGCTTTTACGATCTTATCAATTCAAACAGTAACATTAAAATTAAGCTAACACCTCCGTAGCTACACCCACCGAAATCACCAGAAAAGAGATCACTTTTTGTTTGCGTATGCCATCCAAACAAACATATACACACAAAATCACAACCCAATACCTACTTTACCAACGAATTATCTAAATTAATTACAAATTATCGTCAAATCATGCAAAGAGCAACTCTATTATACCTTGCTTCCGCAAGTCTGAGATCCAAGGGATAGTGTGGTGCGTCCGCCTCGCTACCTGAAGAGTCTTCCTTCCACCCGAAGTTATCCGTTACTATAAATTTAAACATATTTAAATAAAGCATTTTTTATTAAACTTTTTATATAAATAATAATTCTATTGATGGTATGGCAATGTTAGTTTTAAGGGATGATTTTTACAATGTTCCTTTTCGTTGAATCAAATTAAATGATTAGTTTGTGAATTCTTGTAAATTTCCTTATAACCTTTTTTTTAACTCGTCTTGATTGTGATTTCAACGTTAAAAATATATTATAATTTCTATAAATATATATAAATATAATTGTGACACCATGACTGTTACATATATTAATAATATATCGATAATACAATAATTTCAGTGACAATAAAAAAAACAATGAACAACGTAACGATATTTTAAAAGCATGTATGAAATATTAAAGCCCCAGTAAAAGCAAACAGAAATAAATAGTCAATGCATAAAAAATCTTACCTTCATACAGCAGTGTTGCCATAGCAAAGCAACTAAAAGGGGATATCTTGCAACACTAAGGGTAACTAGGTATTTGCGAAATAAAACAAACATCACAATCGTCAAAAGCTTTCAAACGTGCAAAGGGATACCGAAATTTGGAAGACATTCTTTGGGAGAAAATTTTCAGCCCAACTTTTATCAAGTTCTAAATATATCCTTTGAAAGCAAGCATACCTAGTTAAGAATTGTTAGTTACCTATATTTTGTAAGCAGATAGCGTTTATTTGTTACATTATAAACAATGCAATGTTATGTGTTAAATTTTGGAAATTAGTTTCTTTTGTTTAAAGTTTCGATTGTTCAATTCGATGTCATATTGGTCCGGGAGCCAGCAGCAGATTTTATGACCAAGTTCCTCTCAAGCGGTAATTAGTAAAATGCATCAAAGTATAGTATTATGAAGCCTCGTGAACGTCAGCTGGAGCTCGGTTGGGGGGAAGAGCGGTTGTAGCCTCCCGTATCAGCTGACGGTTTTTCCACCAAGATACAGCCAGCTGACATATATATTTATCCACAGTTACATATAAGCTATCATCAGGTAAATTTTTGTTTGAGAGGAAATAACGGAAAATAAATTTTTCTTTAAATTTAACTTTCATGTTCGAGACACCAGCTGACGTATAATACACCATGTTGTAACCAGCTGACTATTTTTTTTCGTTGAGATATTGGGTTAGCTACAATTTGACAAATTTCTAGCTGAGAGGAAATGAATGAATGAATGTATTTTTTTTCCTATGTGCGTGGGAGGCTACAACCGCTCACCCCCCCCAACCGAGCGCCAGCTGACGTTCACGAGGCTTTATAATACTATACTCTCATGCGTCTGACGAATTATCTCTTGAGAGGAAATAGTTAACCAAATTTGCACCTGGCTCCCTAACCATATTAAGAGAATCACAATAACACTGTTCAGTACTTTGAGACACATTTTGAGGATGCTTTTCCACATCTGGAATGGAAAATGTGCGAGGATGTGTAGCGAGGTAGAGGTGATCTAATCTTAAACTGAACGCCCCTCCACTAAACTTAATTGTTTCAATGTGTGAGAGCAAATAATTATTGAACCACTTTATCTGTGTGCATGCGGCGATTCTACTGCAAACTTTGATCGATCAGTTCAGTTGCCTAGCATTGTATGGCGGGGAGAGCGCGCTATGTACGGAACGACACGTCCGTTCTGTCGAGCATCGCGTCATTTATGCACTAGTTGGCCAACTGGTCCTGTTGTTCAGGTTATTCTCTTGTTCGTGTCTAGCTGGCGACTGAACGACCAATGAGGAAGACCAATTTGTGTGTATTGCGTCTATACACCTACTTTGAATGTGAGCGTAAACACAGTGGAGGGGCGTTCAGTTTTAGATTAGATCATCTCTATGTGTTTGTAAATAATCAATAGTATCGCTTCATACTTCAAACTAAATGAAGCGATATGATTGGTTATTTACAAAAAAAATGCCTCGCTATACATCCTCGCATATTATTGGTAGAAAGGCATCCGAATATGTGAAAGCTTTAATATAAATAGGATTATCGGTAAGTTTTCAGATGTAACAATTTAGACAACAGACATTATTTGAATGCTACGATTACACGCATAACAATTGTGTTTTTCCACCCAATTAGAAAACGAAAAAATTAAATTTTACGCAATCGGAGAAATCTCAATTCCCATATAATCAATGTTCAATTAATGTTTGGTGGGTCGCAATAATCTTATATAAAACAAGGAATAGATACGTTAAAAGCGTGTGCGTTGTGAAAACTCAAATACGTCTATACTCAATATGATAAAAAGAGATAGCGATATAGTTTTGACACGAGAGCGATAAGGATGCGTGTCTTGTCTTGTCATAAAAGTTCTAGATTGCTCGGAACAGATTGTAAATTGATATGAACGCAACATATCTATAGTTTTTGAAATCATTGTTGGGATGATTAAATTATTCTCGATGTGAAAAATTGTTCTTAAGCTTAATGGCATAAAGTCGACAATTCTCTGGAATATACCGATAGAAAATATATTGCAAAAGTCCGTCTAATATTATTTAATTGGTTAATAGGTTATATATTACAATTAAATTAGGTATATTAAAATTAATATAGAGTACACACATGCAATTAAAACCCACACCCAAAGAAATAAACCTCTATACTACTAAATACTAAAATTAATCTATTATTTCATACATGCTTTTAAAAACATAAGCCTGAAAGCTTCCTACCGATTGTGATATATACAAATCCATAAAAAATATTTATTTAAAACAAAGAAAAAAATATACACATATACATAAGTGACTTAAACTAATTAAATAAATAGGGCATAGCATTAAATTTAAATATCTTTTAATGTAAGCTTCAAGCTGTCTATTCGTATAAACTTAATTAAAATTTATTTATAAATACCCCTAATTAGTGATAAGAATTTTAAATATAGGTATTAATTTTTTTCTATAAAAAATAAGAATTTTTTTCACTTTTTTTAATATTTTTTTTCATTTAACATTGAACAATCCGTTTTTTGGGAAGCCCATTTTGTATAGATAATGATAAAAAGAAAAATGATTATTGTATTTTATCACATAAATTACATCTTTCAGATCTCAGAGGAACTTTAAAATTAGAAAGAGCTTAGTCACGTTAAAATTATTCGAGAACTATTGTTAGAAAACTAATAGTTTTATTTTAAATTATTTGTATTGTTAAAAATTATAAGAGTTACGATACAAACATTGTCTTTTTGATTTCTTACAACCGAGTTTGAGCCTCTCTTTTGAATCAAAGAGTCGAAAAACAGTGTTAAATTTAAAATTAATTAAAAAAAATAAACAACGATTAATAGGTTAAGTACTTTTCGTAAATTAAATGTTACATTTTGTCATATACATAGTTTAAATATAAATATTTTGAGTACCTAAACACTGAACATAATAATATATTAATTTACTACCAAAAAAATAATAATTTAATATTGTCACAAGATCTTAGGATTTAGAGGCTCCTTTGCCAAAAAGTGCACCGATTTCTTAATAATTTTTTTTTTTGATGTTACATATCTGCTATCAGTCAGAAAAACTATAAGCAGGTCGGTTGAAATATAATTTTAAAATTTAATTTGTACATCAATTTAAGGCACATTCGTAAGAAAGGCTTATCAATACGAAAGCGGAAAAGAAAATACCCAATACATGTCAATTAAAAATAAATTTAATATTGCGAAGAGTTTATTATAGTACACTAATAAATTAATAGCTTGTAAAAATATGGAAATAAACAAGCGATTAAAAAATTTATTTTTTAAACGCAACATTACCCCTTTCAAAGTTCACAACAGCTTTAAAACGTATAACATTCCAATCAAAATTTGATACGATTTTTTTTCTTCTAATAAGGGTACACTTAGAAAAATCCCTTGAACCCAACGTTCGAACGTTGGAAGGCACAATTTAATGACTATATTTCTCATATATTTGGTATTTTCCCTAAGTCAACAGCCGAATTCAAGTAATTCTGGCCATATCAATGATATTATAAGTAAAAAAGTTTGAAACACTACATTCGATGTTCAAAAAAGGTACACTAACGCACATGCGAATATACTTCAAAGATATGTTTCAAGTATCGTGAGTGACAAAGAGACAGCTTAAGTAAAATATGGCCAATTAGCCACATTTAACATGCGGGCGTGATCGCGGTCTGCGTCACAAATATCTGGACGTAAATTAGACTTTGCCAATTTTATTTCGCTGATTATACAACAAATGGAAGCAGTCTGCTTTATAAGCGAACATTTTTATTTTTATGACCTTTTCTATTTGCCGAATATGATTTGGGGGAGGAGTTATATCCCCTTCGAATTGATTTTATACGTTTTTACTTATAATTATTATTGGGTCTGGTTGTGTATTCAGTCGCTGTGTTCGTGGTACAGAAACACTTCGTCCAACTTACCGGAGCCGCAGATCGACGCGTCGTCTCCGACGCTCAGGTCATCTTGCGAACTGCTTATACGGCCTGCAAATTGGTACATATTTTCATTTGTAATAATGATAAATCTCTATATATATAAATGAATCCCTATTTCACTTTGTCACAGCGTTCGGTAATTCTTATTTTGATGTGTGTGTTTATTGTCAGGAAAAGGTTATTTTAATACAAAAACTCAAGAAATTTACGCCAAAAGTTAATAAAATGCAAAAACATAACGGCGATATAAATTTCACTGATTTGACAATTTGCGCGAAACAGCTAGGACAACGTCTGTCGGGTCAGCCAGTAAATAAGCTGATTACAGTTTTTTTTTTATATAAATTAATTATAGTAATGACCAAATTTATTCATAGACAAAGATTCTTTAGTACAGTTTTTGGAATTATTTATAGTTTTTTTTATAAGAAAGAAAGTGATTCAGGTGGTAATAAGTAGTGTCCGACCGAAAGTTCGGTTTCGGTTTCGGTTTCGGCTGAGTTTCGGCCAAAAATCAAGTTTCGGCCGCAGTTTCGGTTTCGGCCAGAATCGGCCGAAACTTTTGCCGAAACCGAAACTTATTTCGCAAGTTCAGTGAACTTAGTTCACACACGTTCACGCTCGCCTATCCAAAGTATTAAAGAGAAAGATCTCAAAATACCAATACTTAGTATTTAAAGTAACAGTAACAATTACTGATTTGATTTAGATGACTGATTTTACTGAGAACTTAATTTGAAAAAATAATAAAAATTAAAATTGTTATTACTTATGAATATTTTAAAAATAATATCTTTTTATTTTATATTAAATAAATGATTACAACAAATTTAATATACTGTGTTTTCATTTAATGCCCTAATTAAGGCAAAATAATAGGTAAAATGCACCAAAGTTCAGTATTTTTAGAAATTTCATACTTGACCACGTGAGTTTCGGTTTCGGTTTCGGTTTCGGCCGAAACTGAAGCCACGGCCGAACATTCGGTTTCGGTTTCGGTTTCGGCCTGGAAACCAGTTTCGGTCGGACACTAGTAATAAGGTGGTAAGGTGGAAATAGCTTCTTAAATATTTTTTTGGACAGATTTGCACGTATTGAGCGACTATCATGAAGTAACTCGAGTGGATATGACTAGTTGTCATATCCACTTAGGTTAGCTTGCTGGTGTGTGATTCAGAAACAAATATTGCTGGCTGAAGCTTTATCCTTTGCATTATTATATTTACCTACTCATATTTTATATGAAACAATTCGGATGTGAAGAACACGTACGTTGCTATGGTTACCTCGTTTTCCAAAGCTGTCACCGCCGCCACATAGTGTGCGTTTCAAAGGAAATGAGAACTTTTAAACCATCTTGCTGTCAACCTAACTCTTATATAAATAAATAATATTATATTATTAATAATAAATATTAAATATTTACCTCTGTTTGGCTGTCGGCCGTTAGCGGTCCGGTATAGGGTGCTTTCGAGGAATTGTAGGCCGTTGTTGTTGATTATATTAAATCCGCAGAGTCTCTCGATTTGCTTCCAGCGATGCATTCGTTCCTGAAAATCATTTCAAATTAGATTTAGGGCCGATTATGCAATGTTTGGATAAAACTTATTCGTCGACTAATGTATAAAACTACCGTGTTACGTGACATCTTAATATTATCGTGTAATACTTTATTGGACGGATAAGTTTTATCCAAGCATTGAAAAATCGGCCCTTATATGTATAAGATTTAAATGAATTTATGTTATTTCTAAATGTACATTTGTTTTATTTAAAGGCACCCTTTATCAGGGTGTTCGCGCCACCTCTGGATTATAGAGACTTTTTTTGCTTTTTTAATGTATATCTGGGATAGTTTTTAATTGCACGATTAAGGATTAGGATTACTTTGTGTTTCAATATATAACGCAGCTGCCTCTGATACTAAATCTTCATCCAGCTTTCGATAAAACTTTGGCACGATGGGGGAATAGTAAAAGACTGTATATTACAATTTGTAATAGGGCTGTTAAACAAATAGACAGTGATATAAATGTGATATGATAGCGTGTTTATTGGATGCAATCGACAAACCTCGGCGGTATAAAAGTAGTAACAATACCTTATCACCTTACACTGAATTGGCTTGTCAAATTACTCACTGCCACATATGGTTGTTAACATATAAAGTTCAGTCGCGGAGCAGGAAGAATTTCGTACAATGACCTCTTTACCTATTGACAGTGGTCACAAACATTTTTGAATGAAGTGCAGTTTATATGAAATATTTAGAGGACAAAATGTTTTTTACTAACTTATTAAATAAATGTCCTTTATTCATTTACAATACAGTTACTTACATTAATTTTTTTTCAATAACCACGATATATTATACGATACTTTTTGTCGTGACTCAAGGTCAATAAAGAAACCACATGCAATCAAGAACAAACCTTACGCTCTCAGGTTAAAGGTGTACGATCCCTGAGGACGGCGGTCATTGCATCTAAGCGAGCATTATATTTACGCGGGAGAGACAGTGACAGGTAATAACAGGTTAATGTACGAAATTCTTCCTAGTTCGCGTCCGGACTTTAGCTATAATTAAGTTTTTATATATATTTATTTACCTGCAACTCCTGCGTGACTTCGTTGAGCGCGGTCCTGGCCTCCACGATGGACCGGTCCACGTCATCAATGGACTTGCCGTGCGTGGACACAAACGCGCCCACCAGACTCGACCGCTTCTTGCGGAGTTTGTCGCACTGGAATATTGAAATATATACGATAAAATGGTTATTGTGGTATTAGAGATATGGTCATTAGATAAGGTTGCATGCATGAATTATAAATAACACATATAAAGAGAAAACTGTGTACTTTTGAGTAAGTTATTAATATATTACTTAATTCTGTTGATGTCGATAGTGTTGCCAAAACTAGATCTGTAGAATTATTATTAATTAAAAAAAAACCCAACGTTAAACTACATAACCAATTAATTTCTATTTTTTCAGATTTACATTAGCTATGTTACTAAGTAAGTATCACCTCGCTATGAATTTTACAATAACAAAACACGCAAAGCTGTTTCATTGCAACCCGCTCGTAGCCTTGACCCGGGGGCGGCTGCAAATCACATAACATTCACATGCATGCAGCTTGCACGTTTCACCCCCCATTCCACATTGTCATCCAGCTGCATCGCGAGATGCGCCTGCACATGTCACTACCAGGGTGAACCTTCCGTTCCCCCATGCGTCCGCGTAAAGATGTAGTAGCCCTTCCAGGTAATCAACAGCTAAAAAAACGTAAGCTGCTGCACTGCTGCAGGGACACACTCACCGCGTCGCGCGCCTGC
>CAJQZN010043759.1:0-20893 GCA_907164685.1 Colias eurytheme | reverse complement strand
GCTTCTTGCGCAGGTAGGAGCGGTTCTCCACCTCGTGTGTGAGCTGCAGCCACTGCTGCAGGCCGGCGGGCGGCGCCCAGCACCGGTCCTCCAGTTCACCTTCTGCACGCCGCAGCTCCGCGCGTAACATCTGCGCGGCAAAACATTTTGCTATATTTCCATGTGAGAAATTTTTAAAGAATAGAAAAAATCATCGATCACAAAGCGGGATTCCAACCCGCGTCTGTCGTCATGCCACTAAATATCATAGAAACGAACCGAATGAAGCTCGTGAACGAATTAGACATTTAATTCCTTCCAATAAAATACAAGACTGATACTTCATAATTTTCTGAAATTCTATTATAATAGATGACGATGAACTTACTTCAATTTCACCTTTCAGCTGTGATACTTCGAGATCCGACGAGGTAGAATTCAGTAGAGGTGTATCTCCCGCTTCTCTTAGTGTCTTTTCCAAATGCTGCTTTTCCTTTGTTGCATTTTCCTAAAAGAAAAAAATACTTATAGGTGTGTTAACATAAAAAGTATTGTTTTTTCACATTATTGAAAACTATATGTGCAACACACAGACGAAAAATTTTGAGATGATTTAATAAAAATGTCACTTTAAAACGATGAATTGCGTTAAAATAGCCGAGCTGTATAACAGACAACGGAATATCACCCCTAACAAGCGACTGACAGCTTGTTCCACATATAGTGCTCATCTCCTCTAACCGACTGACCTGTTCCAGCCTCGCCTTTTCAAGCTCCTTCTGCATATCATCGAGCGCCATCTCCGCCTTCCTTAGCTGCTCCATGTCCCGCAGCATGCGCTGCACCTGGTCGCGGCTCGCGCGGCCCGCACGCAGCGCCGCCCAGCCGCCCACCACCGCACACAGCAGCAGCGACGCGAGGAGCCAGTCCTTCCATCGACTGCCTTCTGAAAGTCACGGGGTATTTCAATGTACGTCGATGTGATTGTGGTGGGCTTGACGCATTTAGTGCAAATATAATCTTAAACACCATTTATTTATTTATTTATGTTAAATTTTGGCGGAAGGCGGAGAGTGTCAGTTCTGTAGCTACTATTATGTATTCTGTGACGACATCTTACACCTGGCCTAGTTTATTGAAACTATATATTTTTAGATACATTTATAGTTTCAATAATATTAAATTAAGAGCATAGTATATAATTTGTTATCACACACTATTTACAACTGTGAAACCTTATGCCCTCTGCAAATTCCTGCCTATCACCATGCTCAAATTGTGAACTTAGCAACTAATGCAATTCGTAAAAATTTCGATAATGGTCGAGATTGCATTACACAAGTTTCTGTAGCGTTTACACCGGTAATTTTAAGTAATATTATAAGAGAAAATAATTAATATTTCGTTTGTATGTTACAATTTAACTCAAAAACTATTTATTTATGTTATTACAGTAATATACATGATACATACATGATATCTTATATGTACTATCAAAAAAATAAATAAATAAATAAATTGGTCCAATTAAACCTTTAGATATCATAATGTTGTCGATAATATTCGTTATTTCGCATGCGGTGCGTTGGCTATGTGCTTTCGTGATAATTATATTATACAATCAAATCAGTATCAGTATCAAATATGAAAACGTATACAGAAAAGCTTTATAAAATTCATTAAATGTATAAATTACTTGGAAAACCACCTATTGTATGCAGCAAAACTAATAAGCGATTATTAAGTCATTAAAACGGAACCACGTAATATTCAGCACAGTGCTCAATCAAGTTTATAACGAAATATGAATTAATTTCTATTTAAATTAAAACAGATGATAAATTGATAAGTTAGTTATCCCTGCTGTCTTTCATTTAATGAAAGCTTATGTTGGAGATATATCTTCCAACTAAACAATACCTTTTTTTAATTTCCATCACTGCGAACCGTTTAATTTTTTATAACGATAAATTCTTATATTACCGCCTGAATCACTCCCTAGTCCCTGCCGCTAATAAACGAATCACATGCCTTAGATTACTTTTAATTAGTCACGTATCATATTTTATTTCTCACGACAATTGTAACAAAACGATACTAGATACGATTAGTGCAGCTTTTGCGTAAACCTTTGTGATATTTATCTATACGCATATATATCAAAGTTTACTTTAGAACTAAAAGAATCGTTAATAGGTATCCTAAAATCTTCCTCTTATCCCTAACCCTAACTAGCTGTGCTCCGCGGTTTAACCCGCATTTCTCCGCTGCGGTTGGTCTAAGCGTGATGATAACTAGCCTATAGCCTTCCTCGATAAATGGGCTATCTAACATCGAAATATTTTTTTAAATCAGACCGGTAGTTCCTGGGATTATTTATTAATATAATCTCAGGAACTTAACTTAACAATAAGATTATTTATTAATATAGATTAACTATCTCATCGTCTCATCTAAAGTAAGGTAAGGAGTATACTAGGCGAGGAAATACATTTCTCCTGACTGCAGCGAAAATATAATTTGAAATGCAATGAATTCATTACAAAAATACAAAGCAGAATATAGAGTATAATGACATAACATGCAAGTTCCAGCTATGCAGGTAAGTCCAGTCCATACTCAGTCAATTAGACGTCTAAAAATAGATGTCTTTTCAAAACTTAGTTTTTTGAATGAATATAATTATTTCAAGAGGTGTAAGAAGTAACTTAATGATCACCTTATTACGTAGTATCTATAATGACCAGAAAACGAGAAAAACATTAAACTTTATTGCAAGGCCACTCGTATCTCATTCGTAATGAGTTAATTACGGTTTTAACTTTTATCTTACTTGCAAGTTAATATCTGATGTAGACACAGGAATATCATGGTTATGAAGGTTCTTCAACAAAGCTTTAGTCATACTGTCAACATTCATTTCGTTTAAACTGTTATAAATTAAATTACAATTTTAATTAAATTGCAAAACAAATTACATTTAACTTAATTGCAAAGATGGCAGAATCTTTATAAATTTTTTTTTCTCGTACTTGTAATTATATCTATCACGTAATTTTCGATATTATATAAAAAGCAGATGACAAACTTTTGTTCTAATAAACTAAACACGGAAAACTCAAACACTGAATGCCGTGACTCGACCATTGTAACATTAACGACCTGTCGCTAATAATAATAAGTTGTGTAGGTGTTCAAAGGTAGCACGAATAAACTAGAGTTCAAAATTTTAAAGAATTTATTTCATTGGTTTTAAATTATTTCGATAACTTAAAATCTAAATAGTAGCAATAAAGAAACATAACGTTGACAACAAAAAATTGTTGCTATCAATAATAGCAATCAGATTATTATATTGAAAGAACAAATGCATTACCTAAGTATCCATGTATCTTATACTAACGTCTTTTATTTTTTTTTCGATTTAACGACATCTTACACCTGGCCTAGTTTATTGAAACTATATATTTTTAGATATATAGAGTTTCAATAATATTAAATTAAGAGCATATTATACATTTTCTTATCACACACTATTTACAACTGTGAAAACTTATACATTAATTCCTTTGCAAAGGTTTAATTCACAGGTTTAATTAATTCAGTCATTATGAAATGACCGACTAACGACCATGATTAACCGTAACTGTAATTATGATAAAATGTGTGAAAAATCTTTATCTACTACTTCGACTATCCGACCTGGTTATCCTAGGAATTTAATGTTTAACATTATTTCAATTTTAAATTGAAATCAGTCTATAAAAAGTCTCTCTAACATGTATTGCCTCTGTTGATTTTTATTGAAGTTATTGTACCTTAGTGTTATTTGTTTGCAATATTATCAATTAAATATATTTGAAGGATTGTGAGTAAATACACAAGATAACGTTTAAGGGGATTACCCTGTACAATTATATGTACTTACATTATTGTTCTTACCAACGTTCAATTATATGTATTTAATTACGATAACTTAGAAAATGTAAAAATACTTACAACAATGCGTTGTTTTTATATTGCTAACACGTATTTGGAAATTAAGTTTATATTCACTTTTCTGACATAAAAAAATATAAAAATCTTCAAATCACTTCGTGCGGCAAACGCAAACGTTCAAATGTTCGATTCAATATCGCAAATGTTCAAATGTTTCTCATATAATATAAAACAGATAGACTAAAGATATTTGGGTTAAATTTTACATACCGATTTGACAAGTTTCAACATAATATAGAACCTGCATACATTCAAGCTAGCAACACTAAATAGGCCGCTAAAAACAAATTACCTTCTAGATAAAACCGCGCTTGCACCAAATGATCAACTGTGAGCAAACTCAGGCGGCACAGCGTGTCAAACATAACATTATCACCAGTGCCGTCACGTATTGCCGAAACCAACCCAAAAACGCACACAACACTTAAAAAATTCCATACATTAATGTTAAATTTCGTGATTCACATAGACTCTTCACAGATGTAACTGTGTGCGTAAACTATTCGCACTCAAAACAAAACTGCAGCGCGCACAAAAAGCTGTCAAATATTGTTTTACACAAACACAAACTCGAATGTATATGTGTGCGTGATCTATTCGCAATATAAACAAACACCGGTTTCAGCTGCTCGATTTTGATTTCAGTGTCGGTTCTATATAATTATTTATGACATATTCTTTGCCACGGGTCGACAGTTAACCGCGCACAAGGTCGTGCCGCACTGTATGGGCTGTTAGCGGCGGCGCTTTGCGATCAAGTGAACCGTTTGTGTTGTGTAATGTTTAGTGGAGCCATGATTTTTTGCGGATTTGTTTTTTTCTGCAAACTAGTTTTATCTGATTGAAGAATGAAGTAACAACGTTCTATGGACGCGTTGTTCATAGATTGAATCCTTCAAGTTACGTTAAAAAAATAGTGTATGTCGATTTTTAAGGTTCCATATGGGAAAGGGTATAAATCAGGTCTCAACCAAATAAATATAAGTTCTGAAAATGTAGTAGATAGTAAAGTTTACTTTCGTATATATACAATTATAATATGAGAAAGAAATTAATATGGAAGTACGAATGACTCTGGATCACATAACAAAAAATCTAATATTACTGCAAAACTAAAAATATTGTTTTAAATGTTTGATTATTGTACTTAATAAATATTTAAAAATTATAAAAAAGACTACTCCTCTTGTTTCTATTTTAAATCGTTACTCATAATTTATTTGTGAATATAAAAAAATAAATACCACAAAATCACGAACGCATGGTGAACCTACTATAAATATGACATAATAATACTTAACAATGACATGTTAGCATATGACGATGAGTTTTCGTAAGTAGTTTAGCACTTACAATACGCAATTATAGTGGATCAATTTTGATGAAACAAATGAATTCCTGAAGAAATGGTGAGTTATGGAAAAACTACACGCGTTTAAAAACACTAACATTAGCTTAGCATTGTCTTGGGATATTTAATTATTACCTATATGCAAAATACGTAAGTGTGCTTGTAAATGACGAATTTTTTGCAGTCAGAGCAACTTTTGTCTGAGGATTTTAATTTTTCTATAGGATTTATGGAAGCTAAGCGTTACAGAATTGAGGACGGCCAGAATTACAGGAGAGTATAGTCACTATACTCTATTGTTTAACAATATTGATTAGTTTAATTTGTGTATTTATCAATTGTCACTTTTTTTCACAGATATTTACTACTAGCTTTCCACCCGCGGCTACGTCCGCGCAGTCAAAGAAAAACCCGCATAGTTCCCGTTCCGGTGGGATTTCCGAGATAAAACCTGTCCTATGTCCCGAGTTAAAAAGTAGCCTATGTCCTTTCTCGGGTATCAAAATATCTCTATACCAAATTTCATGCAAATTGGTACAGTAGTTAAGGCGTGATTGAGTAACAGACAGACAGACAGAGTTACTTTTGCATTTATAATATTAGTACAGTATGGATTAAGACATCACGTATCCGACGATTTCTCGCCTACGCAGATACGTACTGTTATTTAAATAAAAAATGTTGTTTGTTCAATATGAAATACCCATCATTAAAAGGTCGAACTATAAAAAAATAATCTAAACCGTACGTACTTTGGACAATAATAGCGCAATTGTAAGTACAATTGCACGCTACACTGATCCGAATAAAAATGTGAACGAATGATGTTTTGCTAAATATATTTCGTTTAAACTTTTTTATATATATCTAATGATGTAACTTTAGATAAGATTTTTGGGTAGTTGGAAAAATTACGATCGGAGCCTGAGTCTACAGCTAGTTACTAATAGTGTTTAAAAATATTATTAATTCTCTCCAATTAATAGAGAACGGTTTTTACTCTGTCGTCGAAGTTATCTTCAAATTGCGTGCATCGTATGGTTTATAAATCCTAAGCCCTAAATAGTTAATTTATCTTTTGTTCAAATAAAAAAATAAATAACTCCGTAAGAGCTTATCCATTTGAATTTCCTCAATTGTAATTCAATTTTAGCATTAAATACCCTCATCACCACTCCTGTGTTCATAAAACAAATAAAACGTAGCATAAGTTACTCCTTATTACACCGGTAAGTGAAAGTCTCGTCAATATCGGTCCAACCGTTCCAAAGATTAGCCGGAACATTTTTTTTTTGTGTGGTGTCTCTCAATATTAGCCAGAAGGGCTTTTACATTTTAACGCGGACGCGTGGGTGAACTGAAGGTTCACCCTGGTAGCGACATGCGGGCGGGTGTCCCCCCGCCACGGGGATCTCGAACCTCGGCTTGGGCTAGCCGGAACAAACAGACAGACAGACAAAAATTGACTATTATGGTATTTATGTACCGTGTATATTGTATACATCCATATGTATAGTAAAAAGGTTGGTTATTTCCAATATTAGGTAAACATGCATGATGCAGTGCTGTTGCTGTTTTACCGACCGATTTTCTTTAGAGGCAAGTAGGTGATCAGCCTTCTTTATCCTGCCAAACCGAGACACATTTTTTCCTCGTCTCCACCGGGAATCGAACCCAAGACCCAGGTGTCTATAAAACCTAGTAATCCGTACCCCAGTATAAACTGTCCCTACCTTTAGGGGGTCCGAAGAGCACGACGTCCATCGCCTTTAGAGCGAGCTTCTGCTTGTGTATGGGGTCCTTTATTCCCAGCACGTTGCTCAGGTACTGCATATTGTTCACCGCTAGTCTGTTGAATAGAAAAAATTGAAATTATAGTTTTTTTTAGCATTCAATTGCTTAATAAATATATTTTTTTAAATAATAGAAAAAAGTCGATCGCATATGGCGAATGATGCGGTGTATAATGCCGCTTCGTGCTGCAATATAAATGGATAAAGAATTCAAAATCAATATTGTTAATTTGTAGTTTTATAGCATTTTAATACTAGTAGAAATTTCCACCTAAACACCAAAACCACTGAGCATAATGCTCTAACTTGTCTATTTCAGCATTCTATTTAAGAAAACAATATGCTCAGCGCTTTATAAACCTACTAATTGAGATTATTCTCTATCGAACCTAAGAAAGAAGCAATATTAAAGCCACATACACATAATAAATATTATATAGTTAAAGCGCCATCTAGATTACGTTGTTTAATTACAATGTAACCAGCAATTTATTTAGTAAAAGTTCGATAGATGGCGTATTATTAACCTATTTGGCAGTATTAGGTGTTTAGTAAATTGTACAAATTTTAAATTTACATTATGCGAAGTGCGAACTATAAACATTAAACAAGCATTTACGTTAATAATAAAATTATATGACCTACAAACGGTTATAAAAACCAAATGGATTAGTTGTCAAATTGAATTTGAACTTTAATCTTATACATTAAGGATGATATTACCTTGGCAATGTTGCACCAGTGACGCGATGCTGTAGGAAAAGAGCCTTATATTGTGGCAGATCTACTGATTCCGACAGCCATTCCACTGTCTGCTCTACCGTCCAGTTATGCACCTGTTGAAAATAATATTAAATAAAAACCTTTATTTCTAAACTACACTATGACTATAGTATAGTTTAGCTTTCGCTTGTGTAATGGAAACCAGACGGCTGATAAACATACATATTTAATTTTAAATAAATAATTATAATATAGATAATTAACACCCAGACACAGAGCAAACATCTGTGTTCATCACACAAATATTTGCCCTGGGTGGGAATCGAACCCACGACCTCTGGCTTGGAAGGCAGGGTCACTACCAACTAAGCCAAAACTACTAACGACTAGTACTCTTATTTTCATCATTAACTAGTTTTCGTGAATTGCCAACTTGCATCAAAAGTACCAGGGCAATATGACTCTAAGGATGGTATATCCTCACCCCAGAGCGCAGCCACGCTTCCCACAGTTTTTTGGCGAAAATAATGTGCCGTTGTGGTGGACGGCCCACTACCGATTCTCGTAGCCGCAGTCGTATTGCAACAGTTTCAAAGGTACCAGGGCAGTATGACCTTTATGGGGGTAGATGCCCTTAGATCGCAGCCACGCTTCCCACAGCTCCGTGACGGATATGTGCATATCGTCGTTGTAGTGGAAGGCCCGCTGTTATTTCTCATACTCACTGACCAGTTCAAAAAGTACCAGGGCAGTATAAGTTTAATAGTGGTAGATGCAAACCTCAGATCGCAGCCACGCCTCCCACAGTTCTTTGACGGATATGTGCATATCGTCGTTGTGGTGGAAGGCCCGCTGCCGCTTCTCATAGCCGCTGTCGTATTGCAACTCTTCACGGAGAAACTGCAAACAATTGAGAATTATTACTTAAAGGAAACTGTAAACAATTTAGGATTTATTCTAAGATATTGGAAGGACAATATTTATAGGCTATTGTTAAATAATCGTATAGGAAATTATGTAATGCATTGTCATGATAATAATAATCTAGAGCCATAAATTTATATGACACTATAATATACAATAATGGAACAATACCGTAATAAATAAGTAAGCCATGTATAAAAATAAAAATTATTAAGCCCCCATACTAGAATAAAGAGTTTGGGTGCTGCAAAAAGGTAAGATATAGCACTATTTGTATTAAAAAAATCTAATTTTTTACAAACTCAAATAAAAATAAATATAAGTAGGTTACTCTCACATTATCTCATAAGTACCTATACTTGTATATTTTCAGTCCAAGACCATGATAATTTGTTCTTTCGATGTAGCATGCCAGAGCCAACAAAACATATTTAGGTGAGAGGAGTTTTAAAAAGTTGTACAGTATGACATACCAATAAAACGAAAGTATATAGACACCATATTATTTCCATAGAACACAGCCGCGCACACCTACGTAATTTTGCACTATTGCTTTTGCGCATATCATTTAATTTATTTACTTATCGACAGTCCCACACAAAAACTCGCACGTTTAACTGTTTCCACAAATCGTAAAGATAGTGAACCCATTTTGGCGTATTCATACTATTTCGCCGGAATCTCGACAATAACATTTACCTACGCTGTTTGTTTTATAAAACCAATGCTTTCTTTGAAATCGTGCCATTTGATTGATGAACAATGCGTGTTTCCAGCAATATTTTAACTAGTAGGTCAGTATATTGTTGGAAATAAAACATGATAATATGTAAAGTTCGAAACGGCTCGCCCAAAGTGTGATTGTTATTATAATACGCATTCACCGAAAATAAAAAGCTATGAGTAACGAGTATTCGAGGGGTTTAGTTGAGTCATTTGAAAAACTCGAAAAAGCTTCTAAATTACCATACAAGATCAGCAAGTAAGAAATCATTTGATATTCTTGTATTTTTTTAAATAAACTAAGAGAAGTATATCAGTCATTGACGTTTCCATCGTCAATAATAGGTGAATAAGAAAATTTTAATTTTTGTCTTGTATAAAGCGGCTATAGAATTTACACTATGTAAGATCGAGAATAGTAGAAGTTACAACTTATCGTATAAGGGTTCTTTTCTACCAATAATGTGCGAGGATGTCTAGCGAGGAATATGTTTGTAAATAACCAATAGTATCGCTGCAAACGCTTAAAACTAAATAAAACGATATGATTGGTCCTTTACAGACACATTCCTCGCTACAAATCTTCGCACATTATTGGTGGCCATTTTTTCTAGAGAGTAACCACACAACAAAATCATAAACTCACATCATCACTCTCACTAAGGTCGACGTTGCCGTTTGCGTCGTCGTCGAGCTGCCTGTGGAGCTGCGTGATCGCCTCCAACCCCGCGTGGTCCTGGAGGCAGGAGGGCTCGTTGTGACACGCCTCCAGCAATACTGAAAGTGTAGATAGTCGAATGAGTTTGATTGTCAAAATACGTAAACTATGTATGTATTTAAATAGGTAGATACGTTGGTAGGTACCTACATAGGTATTTTCAATAGAATTGTATCAAAATTATCTATAATTTGTATGCTTTATTTTTTTAATATAATAAATAATAATAAAGGTTATTTCTACAAATGAGAGCCGAAATCTGAAAAATGTTTATTTTTCATTCGTCGCTTCATTATCTCTTTTAATTCAGTGTTCTATATTTATCATGACGTGTCACAATAATATGATGCAGTGTCATTGCTCTTTGTATTTAAATACCGTGGATTCCCGCTAAAGACACGTACAAACATATATTAGAGACGTGGTTTATCTTTTGAATATAAACAAGTAACTACATTGTGAAATTTCTTGTTTATCGTTCACAATAATAAGCCTATTAGAGCTGAATGTAGTAGTTAATTAAATGATGTTTATACTTCATAGTCCGTTGTAATGAAGCAATTTGTGATTTATTATGCAAATAAAAATAAAATCCCATACTAGTTATCAAGACTATTGTTTTTAATGGGAAAAATCTTGCATAAATACCGACGCCTTCCAGGGAAGGAGCCGTAGGGTTATGAGGGTATCCTAGTGACTAAAACCCCATTATGTTCCATCGCGTTGCTTTGGACGGAACTGCGGGACATACTTTACCGCGTGATAATAAGATCAACAATTTCAAATCATCCTCACTTCACGCGGGCATGTACAAACGTTATTTTTATTTATCCGAAACGATAAAACAGACACTTCTCTTTCATGATATCCGCATACTATCACGGCAATCACGATCCGCACTTTGCTGATAACTTTTAACTCTTATCAAAACGATGACTAAAACATTAAGGCTTCACTTGTCTCAAATAGGCTTAACCTAGTTACCTAGTAAAGTAGTAACCATTTAAGGCCAGGTTCTATTTAATTAATATTATTATAGCAGCTCGAGTTTCAATTGAATCTTTTAGCCATACAATTGATGAATATAATGTTTGAAGTTTTAGATTTGAAAAACTTTTAGGTTTAAGTTAATAAACAACAACTATGCCATGATTTTTCTGTATAAATTTCAATACATGTTGTCGCAGAATGATAAGGGCATAAATGCATGTTTCATGTATTAAGATCGATTTATAAATAAAAAACATTGTTTGATTTGATGTCCTATTGAAGTATTGAGATACTTTGGGATAAATAACATCTTATCAAACTATTAATCTATTACATATTTTAAAAACAACTAACCGTTTCAATCATTGTGTTATCCTTAAAACGTTTGATCCTTATGTGACGAACGCTTTAAAATAATTGCATTATAATTTATAAACATTGCAAAGTTTCAAAATAGAAATCATAAATAATGCTTATCAGGCACTATCGCCATTTCACCGAAATAATTATTTCGTATTAAAATTACAAACACTGGTACATAAAATTTATGTATAGGGAAATAAAAAGAGCAGCGCATTGTAAATTATGATAAATTGCACATACTGCTGATAAGCGTTATCGGTCAAACGGTTGTTTACGGTTTTATCTATGCTTTGCTATACTAATTTTAAAACACGGAAAATGTTTTAAGCTATCGGTTTTATAAATTAACCTAAATTATGAAAAGGAGAGCCGTTATTGCAGTTTAATTGCTTTTGACAATATTATGTTGTTGGTACGTATCTACCCACAAATATTTAAATTATGCCCTATGATTTTAGGTAAAGGTAAGGGCAAAAACAATAATTGTTGGTATGTTAAATATTATAAAACCCATATGATAGGGACCTGAATTAAAATGGAATTTTATTTTTGCTTTCTACCTTCTTCCTTCTTACCTTCTTTTCATTAAGTTTTTTAAATATATCCTACTAGCTTATCGCCCGCGGCTTCGCCCACTTTGTTTAAAACCTATAACCTAATAAATTATATACACAAACCTTACTCTTGAATCACTCATCTATTAAAAAAACCGCATCAAAATCCGTTGCGTAGTTTTAAAGATTTAAGCATACATAGGGACATAGGGACAGAGAAAGCAACTTTGTTTTATACTATGTAGTGATAACTACCGTCTACGGTGTTTTAAAGTTTTGGTATGGTGTTTTAAATTTTTCATTCACACATTGATTTAATACTTCTTTAGTTTTACATTTAATAGTACCTACTTTATTAAATAGTATGCTTGTATGCATTGGATGAGACGTCAACAGGAAGGAAGCTAATCTAAATAGAATTTATGAATAAGTAATGATAAATTATGTATCTGTCGTGGTCATATCGTAGATTTGATCATTTCATGATATGAGTGGCCATTTCACGAAATGGTCGCATTTCATGAAATGGCCAACATGGTTTGATCAGATCGTTAAATCGTCAACGTTTCACGATATGGTCATCCAAATTTGGCCAGATCGTATAAAATATATAAAGTCCATAAAACATTAAAAAATTCTGAATATTTTTAGAACTTGTTTATTGTCATATAAGTTAGTGCCACGGCAGTGGCCGGCGAATGCCAGAAGCGAATGGTTTTTTTAAAAAAAGGAACAATTATAATAACATAGGATATGTAAATTGTAAATATATTTATGTAAAGGATTTTAGACGCATTTTTTCCTCAATATAAGATATCCGCATTTTCCATAGTACTCGAACCTCTTCGTCGTAAATTATTTGCTATGACTTTCTTCATATTGTAATAAAACGAACTATGTAATGTAATGTACGTATAAGTTTTAAATTGCGAATAATTAAATTTTTGCCAGCGGCCGCCATCTTATCACATAAACACAGCGCTTGCAGCGCCTCTACCAATAATTAATGTAACTATTTTACGATATGATCAAATAATTTTGATCATTTCATGAAAAAACCGCGCGTTTAGTTGGCCATATCGAGAAACGATTTCTTATCATTGATCTGCCCAAACCACATCATGATGTGGCCAATAGACATTCGAGCATTTCATGAAATGCGACCATTTCACGAAATGATCGATCATATCATGAAATGAGCAAATCTACGATATGGCCACGACATATCTATAAGTTATAGCATGTTTGAATAGTGTCTATTTTAAGAATCAGATAATCCCATTTGGTAAATAAGTAAATAACTAGGAAAACCTGTAAGTAAGTACATACTCTAAAATAATTATTAAAATACTAGTCACCGACAGGAAAATCGACTCGTCACACCTTAAAAAACATATTTAAGTACCCAATATATCATATGGACTTATCTCTTACGAAATATTCCATCATTACATGACAAAGATTTCTTCATTCCATTAACATATTTTACGGGTTACTTAGACACATTTAGGTATCCTTAAACTACGAAATCACCACGCAAATGGCGCAATAATTAATTATTTAATGGAATATTTGAGCGGCACTCTATTTCGTTTGCGTCAAAAACGTCGTATTTATTCTGTATTTCAGCAAGATAACCGATAAAAGTAATTTACGCACCGTTTGCGTTCACTCAGCGCGGGCGGAGGATAAATCACATCTCGGCATCAATTAGTGCTCTAAGCATCCGCTGTGTGCCGACAAAGCGGATGCCTATTGCCTACACTGTGGGATTTGATACTAGAGATACGGATGTTTCTTGAACTTTTATCAGAGATAATGTAATAGTTGAGAGTAGTCCTTCGAGCATAAATTACTAAATAGTTATAATGTAACTTGGAGTATGGAGCAGATGCATCACACCTGATTAAAGGGTAGAATTTTATTTACAGGCAATATTGGTTTAGCACGTTGGGATGATACAAGACAGAGTATTTTTAATTGACCAGGATGCCATTGTTAGCAGCTCACGCACGAACCTCCCAGTGGTTATGTAACTTGACAAATCTTTACTCATCTTAAATCAGTACAGCGCATTTAATGCTATTTGTAATAAGGAATAGTATTCATAGTACAAATAATTTCATCATGATCAAATCATATCTATATTTATAAATACCACCCTTTTCTAAAATTACACACAATAATAATTATAACATTGTTGTGACTCAATACTAGAAATTGTCTCTTATTGTGGGAAGGATGGAATGAGATTGTATGTCTCATTCATCATATTATTTTAAAGTTTTGGCACTCATTTGGGTCTAGTAAACTTTGATAATGAAAACTTCCTTAGCTTTAATCTTTGCAAATAGGATTTAATTTCAAAACAAGAGCTAATATTTTATGTTTTAACTTTTCTTTTACGAAATATATTTTCCCAATTCCCAAGTGTCATTATCATCTTCATTTTGATTCTTCGACATGTCGGCTTCCTCACTTTGTTTTCATTCACCGTTCGAGCAGTTGTGATGTTATCAACATGCGCAGATGAATTGAAAAATAAATTTCTTTCCTGCACACCCCGCCTGGTTTCGAACACCGGACGTATCGAGGTCCTCACTACAGCTGAGCCAGCACTGCATTTTTTCCCAAGTGTAGGTACCTTATTATCCCAATATTTTTATAAGAGAACAATTACTTGTACAGACACACACAATAATATATATATTCTTATTCTGCAATGTTGTGTCGAACAATATGTATCTACGTTTTATGCAAATTAGTATTACTAAATAGGGCACAAAGTGTCGATTAGTAATTCTCTTATTTAACATTATAACAAGTAAAATATACGTCAACGTTTGTACATTAGTCGTTTCACTAACACATGTAAATAAAATATAAAATGTTGCCCTATATAGGTCTATTCGCAATTGTAATTCAAACAATCCGACAAACAACCTTAACCTGAAAAGTCCTTAGCTATTAGCCGTTCAAAATAAAATAAACTGAAATATTACTCGCTCTCTATCATAATATGTAAATTATCCGGCTAATGAATTACCAAAAATGGAAAAAACAAGCATTTAAGCAATTTAAGTTGCTTTTCCACCAATCATATGCGAGGATGTGTAGCGAGGAATGTTTGTAAAGCACCAATCATATCGCTTCATTCTATCATTACTGAAGTTGCGATTCATGAAACAGAGAACGAGGAAGCAACAAAACAAACACTTTCATAGTTGACTACTCCCAATTTGGTTTAACCACCGACCTTCAACTTAACAGCTAACTCATATTCAATTTCAAAACCTTTTTAATCATGACGATGACCCATTAGCTTACACACAATTTTTTAAACTGACTACATAATAAACCTATATACTTGCAATTCTACAAACGATCCTGATTCTGCTATTAATTCTATCACTACAAAAGCTTATACGATATCACATTTCTAGTTGCATTTGAAAACATCCAATATTATTCACGTTAGCATATCAAATCAGACAATCGCCGCGCACGTGTTCACGGATCTCATTGTTTTATACATTTCCACGTACTCTTAAACGCATAGTTACTAATTGTTTCCATTCAAGTGTTTCCAGCCGATTTATTACACTTTTCCAATCACTTCTAGAACATTCTATCGATTCGTAGTCACTGCTACAAAGAAGTTTTCAAATCAGTTTGATATTCATTCTATACTTAGTGCAAATATTATTAGCATATAATTCTATGCAATGCTAATAGTATGGAAAACATTTACAGATATCAATCCGCATTGTATAAAATATAGGTACCTACTTGCAGCTTGCCCGGGGATTGATCAGAGATTAAAAATTGCCTTAGTAAAGAGGTAAATTTCCAATTGGTCAAGTATTTTTGTTTACAACAATAGAGTATTTTTTGAGTATATTCCTTACATACTAAAATAACTTCCCGTAACTATATACTAATGAAAAAATAAAAATTATCTGGGTAGCAACAAAGGTTCTTAGCATACGTTTTTATGTAGGTAGTAGGTTCATACTTACAAATTGTTAAGCCAATAACTATAGAAATTAAGTAAATCACACGTTTAAAATTAGTTTCAGTTTGATATTCTTTAAACCGCATATTATCACTAAAATTCTAAATTTTAAAACATTCGGATTTAAAATTCAATCACTTTAAACTGCTTCACAACACTGGTTATATACGACTGATAGGAATAAGGAAAAGCGCCATAATTCCTGTAAAATTCAGAGTATTATTCATTCCACAATAATATTCTGTAAGTTAACAACTGAATTTATTCTGATTCATCATTCAACGTCCAAAATTTTGTTTGCAAATATTTATCACCAATTAGTTATGTATAGGTACGTATATATCTCTAGGTATCAAATCACAAGTTAAATAATTTACGTAAAAAATGATGATGATGAACACTTAAAACTTGTATCAATAAACAAAATGGACTCAAAAAAAAAATCACAACAGAGCAATTTTGCAGTCCGTGGATTGACGTTGGTATGTTTACGTCAAGCTGTGAACAATTCCGACCACTGTTCTGTAAAGCGATGGTTTTAATTAACCAAAAGTGGGAGACTCATAGAGTGATGAAGGGGTTTTCATGAAATCTTAAAAACTTTGATAACCCAGTATGTATTTTAGAGCTTAAATCAAATCGGAATACATTCTCTTCTGAATTAAAATTCGACTCTTGAGATGGTTTAGATTTAAAAAAAAATATCTAGTTCAAATAATAATTAATAGGTCACATACGAGAATATGCTACGAAGGCAATGAAATTGAACATAGACCACTACTCATTGGATATTTTCTTCAGTTCTTAATTAGCAGACGAATTCGATGTTTTCATCAATTCTTAATTAGGAGAACAATTCCAAAATTATCGACACCATTCATTTCAATTGACACCTACTAAAAAGGACATTTAATGAAACATGCAACGTAACTATTTCACTACAGGCAACACAACAATTGAGCAATTAATCAAAGTAGAAAACAAAAGTATGGCAATAGCGCAATAACGCCATACCATACCCGGCCACTTAACTCTGCATTATTGGGATCAATTAATGTTTGGAACTTGTATCTGAACGATGGAATACGAATTGCTGTGTAGAATTGATGTTGGCTCATGTGTCATTAATGCGTGTTACCCATTTACATTGTGTTCTTGGTGATGATGATGTAGTAATCTATTTAATTTTATGAATTTTCCAAGCTCCAGCACCCATGTATCTTTTTGTAATAACCGGTGGAAAAATTAATAGGTCGTATTAAGAAACCATGAAAAAGTATTAGATGGACGAGATGGTCACATATTATGTACACAATCAATTATTAATCCCCTGATTCAAGGATTTCGCTGAGCCCTCCTTATCATACTTCATTCTCTAGACTGCTATTTAAAACACATCAAAATGGACAATGCACTAAAAAAAACGGCAAACGTGCAAATAAGATTATAACGAATGCTAAAGAAAGGCCGTTTTTATCATTGAACGCCTCCAATCAGGTTACTCTAGCGTAGTTTTATCTATACTAATATTATAAAGAGGAAAAGTTTGTAAGTATGTATGTATGTATGTATGTATGTGTGGTTTTCACGCAAAAACTACTGGACCGATTTCAAAAATTCTTTCACCATTAGAAAGCTGCATCTTTACTGAGCAACATAGGCTATATTGCATTTTCAAAAAAATTAGAGATCCTTACCAAAAATGCAATAATGTAACCCAAGGTGTAAAAAAATCCTCAATAAAATTTCTGTCATCGCGTGCGCTGCAGAATCTATTGAAGATAGAACAAAAAAATGTTCTACGGTATTATAGAATGGATCAATATCTACAAGAAAGTCCGCGATACCATAATATGTCCATCTTCAGTAGTTATGTTACTACAACAACTTTTTTACGTTTTCAAAGTAAATAGAAGTGCCGACAGTAATCAAACCATGTTATCCATACACATATATTAATCGTTATCCCATTAAATGATGTTTTACTATAGACTGTTTCAATACCAGCAAAATACTTTTTAAATGAAAAGAATTGGATATTCCATTCAAAAGATATAACGAATTTTTAAAAGTGTCAATCTACAGAAAATAGTAGGTATACTGTTCGAGCAGGCCGTAGTGCGGGGGTCACGGAGGAATTCTACCAATATGCGTCTTGACGGAACACAGTGGGGTTTTGGTCGGTAGGAATCCGTCATAACCCACGGCCCCTCCCCCGGAGGCCGTGGGTATCTATGAAAGATTTCCCCACTAAAACAAAAAAAAAGGCCGTAGTGCGGGACGGGGTAAAGGTGATTTTCATGTGATTAAAAATTAAACCTATAGTCCGACCTATAGTAGACTTTTCACTGTAACGATATCGCTATCTATGCGAGTGAAGCCGCAGGGCATTGCTAGTGGGACATAAAAACCTAGGCTTCATTCATGGGGCCATGGCATTCGCAAACATTGACAATGCATACACAGCCTTACCAAGATATAGAGCTAACAATCGCACATTATACCCATACACACACAAGGATAACAATATATTGCGTGTTATCGGTGCGGCAAGGACGTATAGATTAGTCCCATTGTATTTAAGAACAACTTCATTTATTAACTTCTTCTTTCAGCGGAATTATACCATTAAACAGGGCCATTTTTAATTTAGAAGTTGTGCTACGATAAATGATCATTCTCACTAAATTTTGGTCACTATTTCATTAAATTTTTTACTTCACTGAGATCTGCCTATTTATGAATCGTACTTGTTACGATAAAAATAGATACAATGCCATGAAAAGAACATACAAACGGTTCTAAAAATAGACATGGAAGTATATTGGTAAGCGTTTAAAATTTATCAGATCGTAGCGACCTTATAAACCAGTTCGCGCAACATGTGGTGGCATAGCAATGAAACTGCATGTAAGTTGTAACATATTACGGAGCGTTATGTGCTATTTAATGTAATTACAGTGTTTCCTTAACCTTCACATCACATCATTAATTGAGATGGGAAAGTCTATAAACGATGATTATTAAAATTAAATGCCTTGTTTGTTTAGAGTTCAGAAAATTTGAGCTCTGTATCAGGGTATACTTGTTTTAGATACCTGATGTTACGATCATGTTTGAGAATAAAATTATGTATTTCCTAGAATAAAGCTTCACTTTACCATATACATACTCTACAGCACATAATATACCTACTCCGGTTCATTTAAAGAAGTAGTGAAGCCAACGAGCTTAACATGATCAGCCCAACCTTCTATCATTGCGAGAAAATTTCCCACTTCTGCACTCTGTCATTAGGAATGACGACATTAAAATATCCTATTATCTAAATATTCCGCATTATCCGTGACTAATCTGTAGGGGCGTGTTAAATCAGGTGCATTGTAAAGCACTAAATGGTACTAATTTAGGCATGGGAACAATATTTCGGCGCGCGTTGCGTGCCAAACGTCTCTGCCTGCCTGTTTACGTGTGTCGCGAATCGTCTACGTTTTTAATTTATACTTCCCTATATTGGATGCGGTGTAATTATTATCGATGTTTATTTGTTATTGTTCTGTTTTTGATTTAACTATTGGAGGTCGTTATAAAACAGCACATACGCTGAGTTAGTGTCTGATGATCTTAAATATCATTCTGGTTAAAAAGTTGACTAGTTGCGTACAAAATAAAGTATAGAATAAAATAACAGAGGAAGCAATAAAGGGACGACTTATCGAGAACTACAATAAAATGTAGATCAAGGCTCACAAGCCACATATTGCCTTCATTATTGTTCAGTATAATGTTCAGAGTAAATTAACTTAAATAATTTTTAACTGGGTTTTTATACTGCACCTTGATACTCACGTTACAATAATAAAAATTGTATGAAACAAATCGGTACAATAACATTAAATTTTTGCTGAATTTTTTCTCAATACATATTTTATTTGAATCCACTTTAACATATGAATTACAGAGCTCAATAATTAATAAGTTGAATAAAATATAATCTACTGGGGCAGATTGTATATACCAACTAGTCTGACGCCGTGTCGCTGAACTTTGCTGTTAAAGTCATTATTGCGATGCCGGATCTTCGTAAAAAATTAAGAACGCTTACGGAATCGATTCCTCGAAAAAATATCTAGTGATGCACGTGCTTTGCAAATATTGACATGCTTTAGCGATAACACATTTGTTTGCGCGTAATCCAGATTCCACAATCCACATCAATATTATGTTAGCATTTAGTGACATATCACACTAGCGGATTGCGAGCGGTTTCAAAGCGGAGCGGGTGCGCAACGAATACGTTGCGGGCGCGCAACGAACACGCCGCGGTTGCGCAGCGAATTCGTTTCGGACGCGTGGCAGATGCGCAACGTTTACGTCGCAGTCATGTACACTCATTAACAAAATGGAATCCGTGCTGGTTGTTACTTAAAACTTGTGATAGTATAATGATTATGAGATCATTATTTTTTACGAGTTTCATAACATGTTAATGTTTAGGGTATTTTTTTATCCATTAAATCTTGGTCGAAATGCAATCAGATAACTTAATTGCTCATAAAGAAAGTTCATTAGTGAAATAAATGTTAAAGCTCCTTAACTAAAACAGGTCTATCTTATTATTAGGTAAATAGGTAGCAGTGAGTAGAAAATTTTATCAAGCAACCAGCAACTCACTAGTCCTAGTAATTCAATTTTATAGCACCTTTTTTAACAACTCCAGTTGTTACTATTACATCTTTAGTTAAGTAAGTGCATTTCCAC
>CAJQZN010043758.1:0-17966 GCA_907164685.1 Colias eurytheme | reverse complement strand
TTACTGAATGTAGTGAACTGAATGCCTCAATACTGGCATAAATTATGAAACAGTACACACAGCTATCCACATATTCAACAGTACTTTACATTCCATAAGCCACAACTTTAGAAATGAGGAAATGCACACGCATCATCGTGAGCACAAAAGCATATATACAATGCACAGATAATAGTCGATAATTATAATCATAATTTTTACATTCATAATTCAATTATTGTGTTTCAATTAAAAACCTGAACATGGCAAATCTAAAGGAAAATATTCAGTGCTTTTGGGACATTCCCTTATACATCATGATAGGCGTAATTTTAAATTTTACATTAATAACCAATAAAATAACCGGATTTTTTCAATTGTATGAGAAAAATCCCAACTTAGATAACGACTGCGTCATGTTATTAATTTATGCAAATATTGAATTAATGTATGCCAAACTTGCTTGCATGACGCTTTGGTTATATTAAAATTAGCCTGTACCCACGATACAGGCCACCTGTGTACTAAATTTCACCCATATCAGTTAATCAAAAATACCTGAATAGATCATAAAAATGGAACATTTTTAAATTACCTGGAAAAATTGTTTGTGCTCATACACCAGTCTAGTTGCTCTCTTATTATTTCTAGAGTACATTACGTACATATTAAACCTTTGCTCCTGAAATAAAATACAGTCATTTTAAAAATTGATAATAATTGAAACTTCTTAGAGAAGCATTGATATGTATGCGTAAGTATAAAATAAATAGGATATACTTTCTTTTGTGAAGGATACTGTCCATAAAAATTGAAATAGGCATAAATGTTTGGATAGCTTAAATTATAAACTAAGAGTGAAAGAAACTTCGCTGTTCCGTGCAAATAATTAATAAAACCGCTCATAATTCTATAATTATGTTAGACTTCTACTATTATAATGAGAGGTTTATAAAATTAAAGCGAAAGCCTTTTCGGTATAAACAAGCGAACGATATCCATGTGCAGTATCGGACCGTGAAGGTGTTTTTGTTACCTACTGAAAAATACAATTTGTTCTTTTCCTTGTGATATTGGCATTCTAAAGATAAGCAGGATGTTTTGGAGATTTATTCCTGATAGAAATATCTCTTCCAATTGAAGCTTATCATTTTGGGTCATAGTAATGCAGATATAATATTAATGTGGTAGAAAAATCAATACTGCGTATTGTATAATGTTTATTTTTATTACATTATGAAATAAACTGAAATTGCCACAGATAGAATACTTTCTACTCTTTGTATCTATATTTTATGTTTTACCACTTTCTACTTCTAACGTATTCACGCTTATTAGTACGTATCACAATATACTCACGAATCTCCGAAAACATTGTCCAAGTTTCCTTAGATCATTTTCGCAGTCTCTCAAGGCTGGGAGGAATTCCTCTGCATGGAACCGACATATTCGTTCAATGTTCGCAAATATGTCCATCTTCGACCCTCTAAGTGTCATTGGTAAATCTTCTCGAGACATTTCTGGGATGTAATCTTCGACCACATGCCTTAGTCGCTCGACGTACACATTTTCGGTATGTAGCAACTCATTCACGCGTTCAGTCATCCGCCTATTAAAAATAGATATACGTTTTATCATTCGAAGAAAACATTAATACCGCAGATACTACAATACTATACTATACTAGCGATACTATCATTGTATCGATAAGGTAAAGTATGTAGCTATAACATGATTCATGGAGTTAAACATCCCTTTTGGATTATACTACATGGTTTAATTATTAATACCTTAGAAATTAACTTTCTCAAAAAATGTTTGTCAATTAAAATCTTTTGATCTACGTGCTTTAAAAAAAATATTTACTGAAAAAGAGATATTTTCATACAAATGAAACTTGTGTAAAATCACGTCAGATGTAATTTGTAAATAACCTTGGCATACAAAACGTATCGCGTATGCTTTCATTAAAAATAGATACAGCAATTTACCTAGTTACTGTTTAAGTAATTTTTCTATCTTTCGCTTGAAATAATTGATTTTGAATTAAATATTAATACATATTTGAAGTTATACTTTTCAACGAAACTTATCAATATCAGTATTTCCTGTATCTCCTTGATCGTAACACGAAAAGCACGTACGAGGTATTGATAAGAGTTTTTCTGAGTAATAATATAATTACTTGTTTATAAGGTTACATCGCTAACATATGAATTCAAATATATAGACGATTATATGTTTTATCATATTTATCCCTAACCACAGGTGTATCGTTATTAAAATATGTAGTACCTAGTATGTATACAAAACTATGTTTTTTAACATTTATTGTAATTGTAAAATTTTATCATTTGTGCCTGTTGTTTATTCGTGTCACTTGGCATAATAAAATGGCACAATCAGCCGAACAATAAAATTTTTCTCTTCTCTCACCTCCTGTGAGTGGCCACCACACTAGGACAGAAACATCGACCCATGCTCAATAAAAGACCTTATATAAATTGTATGCCGAATTTTTGTAAATAGAATGCCTGATAGTAAAATATTACAATACCTAATAAATCTACTGACATATCAGATATATTTAGATCTATGAGAAAACGTTCCGTTCAGTATATAAGCCAAAACAATAATACATTGATTACGTGTGAAGTGATCAGAGAAATGACACAAGCAAAGAAAATATAAACAATGCACTACAATAGGTTTTACTGTAAAAGTTCTATATTCTTATGCTGTGTTCTTATCTGTGGTTCTTATGCAATTCCTAGTGTCGCCTATGTGGGAGTACTCCTAACGTGTCCTAACCTTAAGGCTGCAGTCTAGCAAAATTGCGTTTTCAACAAGTTATTTGACAATTTTTTCCCGGCTAATGAAATGATAAACTGATTTTTTTTTTCTTGTTTATCAATTAGTGTTATATACGCAATGCGCGTGAATTTTTTCACATTTATAAAGTTACTTTATGTTACCTTAATCAGGCCTTCAAGATAAGTCTCTTTCCCCCAAAATCATTTCGAGCTAAGTTTGTGCACTCACTACGTTGCAACCGATTACAATTTACACAATCTGATCAGCACATTATTATCCTTATATAGTCGTTATTAAAAACTGCTGAATACAATTGCCGAAAAACTTATGATTTTATTAATTAGAGCGTTATAAATTCATTAAATTTCCCATTTTTTGCCTTACAAAATCGATTGATAAATACTGCTAAAAGTTATTTTTTCCATTAATTTATTCGAGTTGGTTGAAGACCAATGAGTATTAATCCTTTAAAAAAATTTTTTTTTGAATTTTGATAATTCTTTAAATATTAAAAAAATATTTAAAATAATAAGGAAAAATCCTAGCGAATTTCTTTAGTCGCGCTCCTTGGGCCGGAGCGTTCTGACGTGTGCTCTACGCTCGATTTTCCTTCATACCGAAGTGAAAGTTGCTCTACTTCATTAAATTTAATATTTTTGTTAATTGATTATTTTTATCTTAGTTTTGTGCAAATATTCGTATTTTTAAACATTTGATTTCGATATGGAAAATAAACGAAAAAAATACGCGTGTAACTACTAGAAAAAAAATTATCTTCGAACATAAAGTTAATGAAACCAAATAGATTGCAAAGGTGATTGGCAACAATTTCTTTATTTTACGGGGTGTCAGTAAAGGGATGTATATATATTTCTTTAAAACTAAAGTAAGCTCATAAATTTTCTTATAATATAATTTTTTTGAAGTTCCAAAAATGTTTATTTTTCGTTTGAGAAATACGAAATATAATATAAACTTGTATTGAGAACTTGAACTTCCCAAGTTCATCCGGGGAAATCCCCATACGGGGAAAATGATTTGTTTACTCCAAAATTGATCCGAGGTGTTTTAATTTTTTCTTCTAGTCATTTTCAACGTAGCGGCATGTTGTTTGATTATTAATTTTTTAACTTAAATACAGGATGTTGGTTTTATATTCTGATCTTACAGACGCGCTGACAAATTTAGTCCACCATTTCTAGTTTAGTCTAACTACAAAACTACCAAAAAACTCTAAGTACCAATATTAAAACGAATTGATTATCATCACATCATCAAAATTCAGTGGGGTTGAGAACTAAACAAACAGAAGTAACAGAGACGCGAAGAATAAAAAAAGAGGACGAAAACGATAATTCGTTGATGCTTTCCCTTTTCGACGTATTGTTAGGGTACATCACCAATCTGCAAAAAACAAAACTGATGATTCCCAATTGCTGATTAAAAATGAAAAACAAATAATCGACAACAGTGGTGAAAATTTGCTGATCACAATGAAACATCCTTCAGTGGTTGCAGATTTACTCATTTAAAATGTATCGGTGAACAGCGTAAAGGAGAGGAGGACAGGAAAACATTATGAATGTGGATGGTGGATTGTATACAGGGTGTAATCGATAAGTATGTGCAGGCGATTATGACGTTATTATTGCAGGTATCAAAAAACTTAAAACTGATATCGAAATTACTTTACCTAATGAGCAAAATGACAATAATAACTTTTTAAAAGTATAACGAGAAATATCTAAAAAATTTACTTTATACACTCCCATATCAAAAAGGGAAAATGGGACTAGTAGAAGTTAAATGTCTAATTCCGGCAAAAGACATGAATGCGGAAGATGCGGTTAAAAAAATTTAATATTTGAAATACAATGCAAAAAATAACACTTTTGTCATAGATAAGAATCATGACTATTTTTTCCAAATTCAGGGACAAATAAACGTTGCAGAAGCAGAAGTCTGCTTATTTGCTGTTTGGACTGGAGTGAATCATTCGTTAAAAATAGAATATATAAAATAGAATATATAAAAAGTATGTAACGTTTAGGCAAAATAAAATGATGGCCATTATTGGATTTTACATAAATTGCCTACTGTCAGAATTGATTGATTCGAGACTTCAGCATTCGATGCCCATCAAGGACCCATCCTATATCATTCAAGCGATTGAAAAAAAAGAGATAAATCCAGTGCAACCGATAAAGCATCAGAATGCTAGCAAAAGATTTATTAGGTTTATCAATATAAATCTATATATTATACATAATATAATAAATCTGTAGAAGACGCGAAGACTGACATCCGCGCGGACGGAGTCGCGGGCGGAAGCTAGTCAGAAATAAATATCTTTTGTTTTCATTTGCGTATTTTTCTATTTTATAATTTTTTAACACAAACATTACATTTTTTTTATTAAATACAAAAATTTTTTATCCGTTTTATTAGTTAAACTGAACAACTTTCACTAAGAAACTTAGGTCGAAAAAAATGTATAGAGTTATGCATTTTGTATGGAAAGCTTATTTTTTTTATATTTCGTCCAAATTTCTTTGTAAAAGTTGATCAGTTATATAAACATGAAGTTGAAGATATCAATAGAAAGTATTCGCAAATTTTGTGTACTGATAAAAAAAAATCACCCGGTGTAATTTTCACGAAAATTGTTTCAAATTGTCATTTTTGGTACTTATTACGAATATTAAATTATACGAATGATTTAATTTTTAAAAATTAAGTGGAGCAACTTTCCCTTAGTACATTTGTATTATTTACATATAGGATGACAGGATGCATTTGTTTGCACTACTAGACCAAGCCCTTAAGTCACCTTTAATAATTGTAACTGGAGCAGAATTAATAAACCGCTAAGGACTTACCGATTAACATATCAGATCAATTTGCTGAGTATTAATGTTTGAATAAACACAAATATTAATAAATGTCCTAGAAAAAATACGAGTTTTCATTTATTTTTTATATGTTTTTTTAAAATACATATTATGTTTATGTATTTGCATCATTAATTTGTCTAGTTTGAAAGCATTTTTTAATCACTGTGAGGTGTACCTAAATAATGCCAAACTACTTCTATATGCAACTTGGAATGTTAATAAGTCACTTCATACGTAATATGCAGTCATAACAAAGAGAATACTTTACTATGTACTAGTAGGGAACTAGGTACTACTACTACCAAGTAATACTAGTAATGGTAATACTAGTAGGTACAAAAGTCTTATGTGTTACTACATATAAGACTTTTGTACACAGTTCCTACCTATTCCTAAGAAAATAGATTTGTTTACAAAATTATTGTTGTTCGATGTTTTATTTTTAGATACTGGAATAAATATAAAGCAGAAACTGTGTAACTTCAAACAATACAGTGAATAAACAATCGGTTTAAAAATATTCAGACCTTGAGATTTTACGTGTTATTTCAAAGAACTTCTTAGTTTGCAAGTTGAACTCGGTTAGATGTTCATTTTTTGTCCATAGTGACATCAAAATGAAACGTGTGATTTTTTTTTGGTACCTACATTGTAATAACTACACGCCGTAAATTAAATTGCCAAATCTAATCTGATACAATTATTACTGTTTATTTTTGACTCTACAATGAGAGTATTTACGGATGAATTTTTTGAAGAGAAACTCTTTTATGCGCGTTGCGACTAAAATTTCGTCACGTCATGGAGTAAGACGACGATTTTGATATCTTTGAATCTTGCCAAAGAAGTTTCATTTCTGACATGTGTGCTCGGACACACGAGCTCTTTTTTTAATTTATACAATGTAGTATTCTACCATCATTGTAAATAATGCAAAGGGGTATAATTCGTCCATTTGTAAAACTAGAATGCTTCATAAACAACCTAGACACGTTTAGGAATTTGTAAATATTATACAAAACTCGTCAGCATATCAACAATAACAATATTATGGTCACATTCAATTAGAATTTAGTCATCACAGCCCACGTTCCGTTTTTTGTTCCAACCAACTATAAATATACCTATTGATACCTATTTCGCTGTACCAACCTAGGCAGAGAGAGGAACTTAAATGCAAATATTTAAACTTATATCATAAGCTTCAGAATCGCAAGCAATATTACAAAGAACTGAACAGCAGCAGCATTTTAGCACAGATCGGGAAAAGATATTAAGTTTTAAGTGACTTAAATGTAGTTTAGCTTACAGCATTCAAAACTTATTCTTCCTAACTTAACAATTAACAAGTCAGAATTCAAAGTCTAATAAGTAATCTAAAACTATTGAAAATAAACGTTCAAAAAGTGGACAATCCAAAATTTACTTTCTTTTTTTCACACGTGAATTTGAAAGGTTGATTTGGAATAAATTATATTAAGAGTAAACCTTTTAATTATAAAAAATTAAGAGATACAAAATAAAAGACAAAATAAATTTATTGCGAATATTAATTTTTTACTAGCTTTCCGCCCGCGGCTTCGCCCGCGTTTTCAAAGAAAAACCCTTTCCCGTAGGATTTCCGGGATAAAACCTATCCTATGTCCTTTCTCGAGTGTCAAAATATCTCTATACCAAATTTCATGCAAGTTGGTTCAGTAGTTAAGGCGTGATTGAGTAACAGACAGACAGACAGAGTTACTTTCGCATTTATAATATTAGTATGGATTACATTATCTGAAAACGATCGTGAACAAGATAACTTACCATGAATTATTTAAAATCAGTAATTAATAAATATCAGCCTTTTGTTTCGAATATACCTAATAATTCATTTGCATAAAGGCTTAGTTTCGATTGACTAAGCTTTAGGTATCTATACTAATATTATAAAGCTGAAGAGTTTGTTTGTTTGTTTGTTTGAACGCGTTAATCTCAAGAACTACTGGTCCAATTTTAAAAATTCTTTCGTTGTTTGATAGCCCATTTATCGAGAAAAAACAGAAGGAAGGAAGGATATAGGCTATATACAGGGTGTCCCACTATTGGTATACTAAGCGCGAAGGAACTTGTAGTTTTGTATACACTGATCACGTAAAAAATACTTAAAAAAAAAATTACGTCCAAAATTTTTTGTTAAATTTTTCCTGAAAATCCATGTTTTCTTCTCTAGCTTCGCGCAGCCGGCATATACCGCTTCTCTTATATGAGCATTTTATCTATGAAAACATAATCTTAAACGATAGCTCACGTGCTGGTGGCAAAGTTGGGCGGCTCGCTTGTTATGGGTGTACACATAGAGTTTTAAGAATTCATCTATTCGGAAAAAAAATGAATCTGGAATTTTTTAATTATTTTTTACGTACTCAGCGTATGCAAAACTATAACCTCCTTTGAGCTTAGTATACCAACAGTGGGACACCCTGTATATCATCACGCTAAGACCAACAGAATCAGAGCCACGCGGGTGAAACCGCGGAGCGCCGCTAGTGACTAGATATAATAGAAATACAAACCCGTTTTCTTGATTGCATATTTAAAATAAACGTAAATATAACGTGTTATAACTGTGCGTATATTTATTTTTCATGACAACTACCGTAAAACAATAAAAAACTAATAACTAACAATTGTTTAATTTTTTTAAGTTAGTTGTATCAAAAAAAACATTAAAACGTAATTTTCTACGGCAATGTTCGCACTAGATTTTCACATTCGAATGGCAATTTTATGCATTAACTTCCTCAAGTTAAAATGAATTTATGTTAATATAACCTAAATAGTTAAATACACAGCAAATTTCCTCAAACTACACAAAATTTTGAGGCCTATCAATCTGAGTGTACATGAATATTAAATCATAACTCGGAATCTAACTGTTCGTCAAATACATAGAGGCAAACATCACTATGTTAACTACCTGCCTGCCTCGGACCATATGAATAAACATCAAGGTGAAACCTCATACGTAGTGCGATCGCCACCACTGTTTATTTACAGCGATAATCATTTTGCTTGTGTAATGAGACTTGTACCAACAACTATTCGATATTCTCGAATGAGACACGTTTTATATAACCAAAAATCGCATTGCAATTTGGCTTAGCGTCATTTAAATTTAGTAACATGTCGATAAATGCTTATCAAAAATTCAAAACGTCGACATATACTTTGAAGAAATAGAACAAAGACGTACTAATCATATCAGCGCTTCAATGGCAAACGATAAATTATTATCAGATATAAAGGCGAAACAATTTTGCAATATCGAAAATATTTTCCTAGATATCTGAGCAGAATAAATTCAAATGACCTCACCTTCTATATTTTTCCTTTTTTGATTCCACTGGCATTAATACCGGTTCTATGGACTTTGAAACACACCACTCGTTTACTGCACTCACTGTGAGGAATTCTGTATCGGGTGCATGGCACACCTCGGACCCAAACTCGTCTGAAGATACCGTAATACTGTCATACTTTTGGTAAGGAACCATGTCAAGGGATGATATCGATTTGATGCTAACATTATCGAAATTGCTACGATCCCCAGATCCACCAGACCTCTCCGATAGATTGTCTGCTTCATCACTTTCATAATCGTTTATTAATGTATCAGTGGATTGGTCTGTTGATAACGTATCCGCTTTACCTTCATCGTTATTTACAATGTATTCATCACTTTCTTTAAGTTTATCACTGTCATTAGTATCGTCACTACTGCTACTACTACTACTATTACTACTAGAACGTATTTCATTTGATGAAGTTTTAATTACATTCGCCTTCATTTCTTCTTCATTGTCTGATGATTCAGATTGTTTTAATCGTAATAATTTTTCTAAATCACTTTGTCTTACACCATATGACCAAAGCGTCTCGCCAATATTGTGTCCTTGTCCACCGATTGTCGATTTTCTTCTTATTACAGGCGGCTGTCGTGATCGTCGTTGCACAATTGGTGAAGTGGAAGGTGTAGCAAATGAATAACGCCTCTCTTTTCCAGTAGTTTTCTCTGGAACTGGAGACTTGCTCTCAACCGAAGAGCCATCATTAAAAGGTTCTGGCGGCGGTGGCGCTGGCCTGTGTGGTCTAAGAGATGATGACTTACGGTCCGAAATGAATCCTGAAGAACTTGATTCATAACTTATTTCCGAAACGTTTGATAAGATAGAATTTACAGACACATTTGAATTTCTATCTGGAGTTGCGTTCACTGGACACAAATGTTGAAAGTGTAAATGAATTGGATTTACAACGCTTGTTAGACTACCCAGGAGAGGGTCTTTAAGTCTCTCCAGGGATTCACTAGAACTACCGAGGTGGATACCAGTGCGTTCGAACCGAAGAATCATATCTTTGACAGTGGTTCTATCCTTTCTTAATTCTACACAGTCATTGTCTGAAACATCACCAGACGACGTAGGTTCGTGTGAAATCCTATTGATGTTTTCTTGTGACATGGTGTAGTGCATGTGTTTAGGTATTGCACTCACACCAAACTAATAGAGAAAGCGCGTTCATATCAAAACACAAATTAACTACACGCGCACAGATTACGAGCGCCCGCGTTGACAGCACAACACAACTGGCAGCGACGGCGCCCGCGCCCCTCGGCGCGCGATATGCAATACGTCACTACAGTCTTTAGTCTATCATTCTTTGATAATTTGATTCTGCCTTGTAACTATTTGTTCGTTAAATAATAAGAGGATAGATAGATGTATGTATAAAATATAAATTGTGATAGTGTATCCTTTTGGTATCGGTCGTCGCTTTGAAAAGTAGCTCAACCAACGGAACTTTGATCTGGTTTTCAATTATTATGATTACGCCTGCTAATAATGTAATGATTTAATATGCTAACATTAAATTTGAAGTTGTACAATAAACCACTTTTACTTGAAGTTATTTCAAGTCGTAATATTTAGATAAGTAATTATGGAATGTAGCTTGTAAATAACTTACATAATTAATATGTAGGTGCATATACCTACTTAGTTTAAAATTAATTTTGCATACAATTAGGTATTTCTATACTTTTTCTTATGTAGGTGTGCAAGACATCACGAATATTTTGTTTTTCATTTTCTGACTGAAAATATTATATGAATAATACTGTGCTAATCTGTAGAAATAAAATATTAATTTTGAAATTAAAGGCCTTTACATAATATTTTACCACTTTATTAGAAAATTGTCATCTTTATACTCAATTATCATAATCTATACAATGAATTGAATTTATTTTAAACTGATAGTATTTTTTTTTTCTTGACAGATAAAATTAACAAAAAATTAAATTAATTTTTAAGCTTAGTCGACATCCAGTTTTCGGAAGGAGCCTTCAAGTCCAAAAAGTGAAGATGCAGTCTTCGGTTTCTGTGGGCGTCTAGACTCGTCTGAGCGAATGTTTTCCTCAGCGAGGAACCAGTCGCGATAGCTTTCCACTTTAGCTCTCCAGTAATCTGAGGATTTATAATCATAAAAAAATATTTCTTTTTTTTTTAATAGTAAAGAAATATACTATGGTACTACTAATTTGTAAAGGTTAACTTCCAGATTGTAAATATCTATCTATACTTATAGATATAAGTTTAGTCATTGCTTATAACTAATGTGAATAAGTATACTGAATTTATTTAATTAAATAATACTTATTATTTTACTTATTATTATCTTTTTCTTTTTAAGTTCACTTCCCTCACTCATAACATGACCTCACTGCCATTACAAAAAATTTAACATTAATTACGCACGTTATACCTAAATGTGTAATTTAATAACGTGATTGTTAAAAAAATTAAAAATGTTATTGTGTTATTAATGTGTTCCTCTCAAATAATTTCATCTTACTTATTATTCTTATAATAATATAAGGTTCCAGTTAAAAATCGTGATTTTGAACTGGAATCGATTAGTTTAATTAAATTTCTTTCGTAAATTGAAAAAATAAATAATTTGTGCCAAGTATAGAACAAAATTACCCGTAAGCTCTTGTATGGTCCCGTTCTTTCCACCGTATTCAACGGGTAGAGCCTCTTGTGAAAATTGTTTGTGAAAATTTTCGTACGGTGGATTATGAAAATGAATCTGCAAACCACACATTTAAAGATATCAGTGTTAAGTTTAAATGACAACTTATGAAAATAGCTTAATTTGGTGACACGAAGTACCTAACTATGCAAAACTAACAGCAAAAATTCTTGATAAGCTTACAAAACCTTTGTATATGAAATCAAAATACAATTTAATGTTAATAGCTATAAAAATTACCCTCTTCTTCAACTTGTCGCTCATAAACGATTTTATAAAGGCAAACATAGTTTCAAACCCGGGCGGTGGATTGAGCAAGTGCATATTTTTGACGCGAACTGGAAGAGCCTTCTCGAAAGATGTTATAACTTTCTTTGCTAATGCTGGTGTCCATTGGCCGATTGCAGCTAAACTGATGTCCTTTAAATCTACAATAGCTTCCTGTAAATAATCATATACATATATATTTAACTACTTATTCGTTCTTCTAGTAATAAAGTAGGTAATAACATTGATGTAGGTAAATAGATAATTTCATTTGATTAAGATTGCACCTCACAACTTATAAAAATCAGAATTGAAATATTATAATACATAAAATTCTTCAGTACTGTCAGCCAGCAGCGTATTTCCAAAATATACATAGCCAGAACGCAACCATAGGAAACTGCTCGTGTATACTTTGTAATGCTGTTTTTAAGTTTGTTATTACAATATATACACGAATTTTGCGTACTGATCGTGTATACTTTGTAACGCGGATGCTTGCTTCTTCGTTCCAAACTATACACAATCACTACGCAAAATATAACTAAATATACCTACTACACCACTTACGCTTGAGCGACATAATAAATATATAGGTAATCAGAGACTTGTATTGTACAGCTATATTATATCTATCTACTTATTGATTATTATTGATTCAGTAAAATATGGAATAAAAATATTATAAGGTAAGCTTAGGAAAATAAATAGGTAACAGATAAGGGTACATACCTATGGGTTAGGTTAGGTTCGTGTTTTTTTAACTACACAAAAATAGGAGCCCCGCTTCGCGGGGCTCCGTCGCCTCGCAACTCTTCTTCTGGACTTATTAGATTCTTACATTTTAGCACTATTCTCAATTATAAGTCGTGCAGTATAGGCGGGAACGAAGACACAAGCATCCTCGATACAAAAAATATACGATCAGTACGCAACATTACATACACAATATGCATCGTAAAAATAGATTTAAAACAGTAATAAAATAATATAAACGCGAGCAATGGAAAGACGGTGCGCTTACTCCGAAACATACACGATTAGTCCGCATGCGTACCTGGCGCTGTATATTTTGGAGCGCTATTCTAACTTACTTCACTACAAAGTATACACGAGTATTTGCGTACTGCTGTTGTATAGATTGGAAGAACTTTGTAAAAAAGTTATTTCCAAACTATACGTGATTATTTTCACAGCGTTGCGTGCTGGCCTTGTATAGTTTGGAAAGACGCCAGCCAGCAAAGCCTTGATAGCAAAAGGGGATTACCCAAAAAACTTCATTTAAATTCAAAATAGTTGACAATCACAGTTTACAATTAACAATGACTTGGACTTTTAGAAGAATGAGAATAAGGAAAAGATACATTATTGTATTACTATATTAAATTATACCTCTCCAACCACAATAAAATTGTCATCTTCTTGCATTAAAATCTCAATCACCATGTAACAAATTTTCATTAGATCCTCGACTGGAAATAGCTTTCCATCTGGAAAACCATATCGCAATAGTACTGGACGACCACTTCTTTCACCTTTCTTCACTGTATTCAATGGTAACGAAAGACTGAAGGACAGGAAAAAAATATATTTATCTATACTATTAATGTCACATAGTAAACTTTTCGTCTTTCGATATATTTAAAAGTTAAAAAAAATTCTGGCAAATACTCACCCCCTTTTTAATATTTCATTCAACTTTGGATCTAAGGGATCTCTATTTTGAAATAATTCAGGTACAACAGTTCGTAGCGTGTAACTCATGTCGAGTTTTTCTTTTGTCCTTGCAAGGCTGAATTTATTTCCTCGTAAAAAGGACACTATTATTTGATCGGCTAAAATTTTATTAATAACATATTTTCATTATTTTGATTGTATAGGATTCAAGTTTTAAAATTTCAATTCAGAATATATACCTATCTACATACAATACATGAAGTATTTGGAAGTACTGACATCTGTTGGAAAGCTGATGTATCACTATTATTTTAAAAGAAGAACAATGTAACTGGTGTCCACCAGTTACATTGTTCACAGTGGTGCAAATGAAACAATTTACAGATAGCAAACTAGATGGCGCTTTACACAATCCCCTAAATTGTAAATAGAACTATTTTTGATTGACTAGAAAAAAAGAGCGTGTGTGCTGAGCAGTCATGACATGAAGACACTTCGAAAGTGAAACTTCTTTGGTAAGATTCAAGGATTCAACGATTTTGTTAATCATCGCCTTACCCCATGACGTGACGGTATTGCCATGACGCAACCTTGAAATTTTACTCTCAACGCGCCTAACGAAGTTTCACTTCAAAAACCTTACAAATAGAAAATAACTAAACAAAGAAACTTACGTGGATTGACTTTGTGTAAATGCGGCTGTTTTTGGAGCCAATTTCTAATAGCTGTAACATCAGCGGCCAATCTTTCCGTCTTTTCATGAAGCTCCTTTTCAGCTATTTCTTGCAAGTTTTGTGGCAATGGCCTTATTTTCAACATTTTTTAAATAACTTCCCTATATTTATAAAGAAATTTATTTATCGAATTAACAATACACTAATCATATGTTATTTAAAAAGCCTTACCTTTTTTAATTCCGAAACAAACGCTTAACAATGGACCTTTTTGGTCTATGGTTGGGATATGTACTGTGTCTATAAAAACGATATCAGATACTAATTTCTTATTAGCCAAGTACCAAATTGACCCAATAGACCAATATGACCCCCTTTCGATAAAACAATCTTAGTTCATAAATAGAATATGTACGAGTGTAGGTAGTTATATGTAGAATATATAACACTCTAATTTACGAAAACAAAGATATATAATATATGTTATTAATATTTGTCACTTAACCAAAGTCATCGTATTTCAAGTATTTTCCACTATTAATAATCAGAGAGATAGAAAGTACCCGAAATAAAACTTTAAGTACTTATTTGTTTACTTACAAATAATTAGAATGATACGACCACTCACGACTACGACCACTGGATACAATACTGAATATGTTGTGTTTATACAAAACGACTCAAAAACCATTTTGTTTTATTTATAGGTCTTTTTATTACTTTCTTACGTAGAATTCTTAACACAAATTAATAAGTATTATCACTTTGGCTTGCGATGTCCATAGTTTAAATAGAAAATAAATAATAAGAAAAGTAACAAAAATAACAGAAATTATAATTAGAACACAATATAACTCTTTCTTTTTACATTCTTTTTTAGTACATTTTCATACTAAATATAAGTTATTAATAGAAATAGATAATACATTTTCCTCGGAGACAACGAGTAATCTGAATTACCAACCGTAAGCCAACGACAAAAGTTTTCATTTGGCTCTAACACATTTTTTCCTATGTAATTGAAATAAAAATATTAAACTTATTATATTTCGTGATTTTAGCACTTACCTTTACCTTGGTTATGATTGATGTCGCAACTAAAACGAATAATAAGGTACGAAATAATTGGCATTTTATGTACATAAGAATTTTGTTCTATTCCTAATGATGTTCCTTTGCTAGGTGTGGTCCAGCATCAACATCAGAATATAAAACTTCATAATATAATAGTTTTTAGTATCATGAATAAACAAAATCTGTGGTGTTCAATGTTCATACCTATATGTAACTAGCTATGCCCCGCGTTTTTACCCGCATTGTTCCGCTTCTCTTGGTCTTAGCGTAATGTTAAATATTATAGTCTGCCTTCCTCGATAAATGAACTATCTAACAGTGAAATTATTTTTCAAACCGTCGTTCCTGAGACTAGCTCGGTCAAGTAAACTAACAAACTCTTTGCTTTATAATACATATTAGTATAGAGGGTGGAGAAATAAAGCAATTTAAGTGCATCATATAATTTATTTCAAATACAAACGATTGTTATAAATACTGTCTACACATACACTAATTAATAAGTTGATCAACAAATTGTGCAGTTGCTTAAAGTCCCTAATTAAAAAACTTTATTCTAATCGATGTCCAGAGTTCTAAAGGAACCCGTATCGGAAAGATCAGCGCCAATTGGCTTCCCTTGTCGCTTGTGTTCATCTGTCCCATACTTTAATTCCTCCTCCATCCACGGTCTGTACTCTTGCATTTTCTTTACCCAATATTCTGAAAGAAACAAAGCATATAGTTTTCTGAGGGCATTTATAATATTTACTTGATTTTATAATTGCTCAAAATAGGGAAAAATGGATTGAGGGAAGAGAGGCCTTTGCCCAGCAGTGGGACAGCTATGGCTCATAATAATATTAATAATAAATTTATTGTGAACGGTAATGAAATGTATATAGTGGGAAATTTAATCATTTTTTTTTACATAGGTAAGTAATTAATTGTCCCGCCAAAAGGAAAATTTTTGTTCCTTGGCATTGAGATAAATTATAGCTTCGTAACCCATTTATTAATATTCCGTCTAAAAATGTCGTTTGTTTGAGAAAATGTTCAGTGCAAATGCTAAAATTCGTATTTTGTAAACTCAAATATTTTAGTATCATTTTTTTTTTATTTAATAATAGGTACCTTACGAATGGAAAGTCATCTCTAATTTCATACATATAGCTGATGGTATCATATAAATATATAGGTAAATATTTAATATAGTATGATAATATTCGAACACAAATGTACCTACCAATTATTTCCGCTACAGTACCACCAGTGCCTCCGTACTCTACAGGGATAGACTCTTTAGGGAACACATCTAATAAGTCTTCGTGATTTTTATGTATCTTCAACTGAAATTACACACAAGAGCATTTAATAATGTCAAAAAGGATATTCAATACCTTTTTACATACACATTTATACTAATAAGAAATACGACTGACTATTTATAGAACAACCACTGTTTCAGATATTTATTTTTAATCAAAATCAATTGTTAAAGTTTTTTTGTACTATCATTTTACTTCAAGATTCTCATTACCTTTTTTAGAGGAAATCTGAAACTATTCTATGCTTACAAAGATCTCAATAATAGAGCTCGTCTAAATGGTAACGTTAACTTATTGTTCGGAAAATAACAAAACCTATTTATTTTTTTCTTATCACTAATATTACAATCAGTGAGGGCTAGAAAGTTCAATAAACAATAATAAGTACCCTCTCCTTGGCCTTTTCGCTTAAGAATCCAGATACGAGTTTAAAAACAATCTCTACACCGGCGGGAACATTGATGTGATGGCTGCCTTTGAGACGAAGAGGAAGTGAATCCTGGAGAAAAATGTACACACATTAGCTGAATATCAACATGAGTGCCTTCGTATACCTACGTTACAACAAGTCCATATTGATAGTAAATCTAGTCGCAGAGTATAATATTATGAACAAAAACCCCTTAGATTTCTTAAGCATATCATATTTACCTTGCTAGGTACATCTTACTGTTTAAACGCATGAAAAAATAACATTCATAAGTTAAATACATTCAATTATAGACCTACTTGAGAGACTGCTACAAGTTTCCGCAGCAAACTAGGATTAACAAGAGCCAAGTGACTAGTATTATTGCCGTCGTAGTCAACTATTATCTTTGTTCCCACAATAGATGCTGTATCGTCTTCTATTACCAGAATCTGAAATATATGTACGAAAAAGTATAAATAAATTTCTATGGTAGGTATAGTAAGTTCTCAGAAAATGCGTTAAAATGCAGACTCAGTTTCGGGTAATCGCTTTCGTCTAATTGTTTATTCACATATTTAATTAAAAATGTAATTTATTTATCTCGCAATTATAAATAATATTCTGTGAGTAGGTATGTTTTGTGTTAAATAATTACAGGTCTGCATACTTTTATTAGAAATAAGAATTTTCCATAAAACTTATAACCTACGTTGTAGATATTATATAATTAAGTAGATAACTATATAATATATTTCTAGCGTATAATAATAAAACTATTTATTCTGGATATTAC